>CAUYQG010137533.1:0-39438 GCA_963574415.1 Tarsius wallacei | reverse complement strand
GATGGAGTGAGACTCCAACTCAAAAAAATTAAAAAATTTAAAAAATTTAAAATAAAACGAAAGCAATATATGGCAATGTAATATTTTACTTTATGTATTATTGATGGTAAATGGATACTAATAGTTATATAGTAATTAATGTCATCATGAAGTACTTATTAGAATTAAATAGGGAGTTGGCAATAAACTTCTGGTGGAAGGCTTGTAAAATGTAAGTATACTAATCCCATGGAGACATTTTCTTAAAATAAGTATTTTGTACCAGACAAAAAAATGGCCACTTGTTTAAAAGTGCAATTTATGATAGACGCTATCTACATATCTAGCAACATCTAACTTAAACTGTGCTTCTAAGATTAACCAAATGTTTCATTTATCAAATGGGCTCCCTCTTTGTAATTCGAGAGGGGAATGATAGATGTCAATTTTGGAAGCAAGATACTATGTTTCCATCTAAAAGTTACAACGGGCTGATTTTGTCAGAGTAAGAAATGTTTCAGCCACCTGCTGGAAACTTTGTTGTGACATATACATAAATTGCCCATCTTTGGAGTCAACAAATATATTTTTTTTAAAAAGCCTTCAAAATAATGTCGATGTGATAAGTGTTCCCTTAGGCGTGGTGCTTTTTGTGTTGCATTACCTGACTGCCGGGATGGGACAGCCCTGTTGTGTTGAGACTGTAAAGCCAGGAACCTTACAGAAAGGATAGGGGCTGGACTCTGAGCCCCTATCCTTTCTGAAGCTCTAGCATCTGCCGAAATGGTCTTTTGACTATTTCGCTTCAAGGTCCTTAAGGCTCAAAATTGTTTTTCCTTTTTTTTTTTTTTTTTGAGTTGGGGTCTCACTCTGTGTTCTCGCTCTGTCACCCAGGCTGGAGTGGAGTAGTAGTATGATCACGGCTCACCACAACCTCACTCTCCTGGACTCAAGTAGTCCTTCTGCCTCAGCCTCCTGAGTAGCTGGAACCACAGGTGTACACCTCCACACCCAGCTAATTTTTTTTATTTTTGTAGAGATGAGGTCTTGCTGTTTTACCTAGGCTGGTCTCAAACTCCTGGGCTCAAGCAATCCTCCTACCTTGGCTTCCCAAAGTGCTGAGGTTACAGATGTGAGCCACCATGTCCGGTGCTTACTTTTCTTTGGCGGTGACATCACTGACAGTATGATCTAGACCTTAATCCATGGCACAGCCTGGGGTTCAAGGCCCTTCATCTGTGGCTCCTCTGTTGTGCCCTGATACCCACATCTCTCCAGCATTGCTTACGTTTTCCCAGTGAAACTTCTTTCCTTTTTGAGATTTATTTATTATATGAGTAACATGTTTTAGAAAATCCAGATGCACAAAAAGGAAGAAATGAAAATTACCTGTGATCTCACCACCCAGAGAACTCCCAGCTAACATCCATCACATTTCCATAGAGACTTTGTTTCAAGCTTGTCATGAGCACAGTGTGTAATGTTGACATGAATGGCGTCTTGGCCATGTCTTGTAATCCCTTCTTCATTTCCTATACTAGCACAGCTTAATGTCAGTAAATGCACTTTTACAGCACTATTTAGATGTGGATTGTCATCCTTCTAGCCAAAAGTACTTAAGTTGGACATGCAGGTACTCGCAAAGCCTTCCTAACTAGGTCAGACCAGTCCAACGTCTAGAACAATGCCCAGCACACAGCAGGTACTCAACAGACATTTGTGGAATGAATCTTTTTATCCCAGTCAGTATAACAGGAGAAGACTAAAATGATGGGGCTTTATCGCCACAATCAATCCCAGCCCTGCCACTTTTTGATGTGTGATTGTGAACAAGTTACTTAATCTCTTCAGGGTTATCCTCAGTAGCCACTGAAATAGAATCTCTACATCGCAGGGGTGTTGTGAGATAGCAGAAGATCCTGTGCGAAGAATGCTCAGTGCAGAGCTCGTCTGCAGCTGGCGTGCCATAGGGGTAGCTATGCATGTCATCATCCTCACTCCAAAGTGTTGGGATGTGTCCACACCTGGGTTCGTCCCACTCCCCACATCTGAGGGTCTTTCTTCTTGGCACCTTTTGGAATTCCCCGACTCCTGTTTCTGCCTTCACCCCAACCTGAAAAGGGAAGAATCAGAAACTCTGGAAATTTCTGTTATCACATTGCTCATTCAACTCCACAGCCATGATGGATTAATTGAGCACCTACTATGTACAGAGTGTAGTGGAAGACATGTCAGGGAGTGCACAGACACATACAAGATACCTACACAACAAGTGTAAATGGTACACTAACCACAGGGTCACTTTCCTTAGTTTTCAAAGAACTCACCACAAACCAAAGAGCAAAAGTCAGTCGACACCATAGAAAAAGCAAATGAAGGGTCTGAACAGGCAACTCACAGAAGGAGATAGAAATAGCTAGTTGACTAATGAAAAGGTGATTAAGCTCAGTTTTAATTAAATGCCAATCCAAGTAAGAAAACAGCATGTTAAGAAAAACTTTTCATTTTATCGTAAAACAAAAGCTCAGCTACAGAAAACCACACAAGCAGCATCATAGCTTGATGAATTCGTCTAGGGCAGATGCCTTCTAGCACTTAGAAAGTGAGTGAGTTTCCCCTCTCTTGAGGGTCACGTGACTGTATCTGGAATGTGGGGGCTGAGAGGGCAGTGGGTGGATAGGTCTGAACGGATTCAGGTCAGGGTGCCCCCTTCTCTGGGAAGCCTTTCAGGCTCCCTCCTTGCAGCTGCCTGTCCACTTTGTCTGTGACTCTCTCCTTCCTCCACCCACACGCACACACCCCTCGCCCTTCCTTAGACTTAGGGGACTGAGGCTATGTCACTTCTTATTCCTTCTATCTCTAGTACTTTGCACAATGCCCAGCACACAGTGACTGCTCAATAAATATTTGTTAAACGATGAAAGGATGTTGTCAGCCGGGCTTGGTGGCTCAGTCTGTAATCCCAGCACTTTGGGAGGCCAAGGCGAGTAGATTGCCTGAGCCTGCGGGGTTCGAGACCCACCCGGGCAACTTGGTGAGACCTCGTCTCTACAATAAATAAAAAATTAGCCGGGCATGGTTGTGCGTGCCTGTAGTTCTGGCTACTTGGAAGACTGAGGTGGAAGGATCGCCAGAGCCCAACAGGTCGAGGCTGTGGTAGCCAGGAGCATGCCACTGCACTCTAGCCTGGGTGACATAGTGAGATCCAACTCAGAAAAAAAAAAGGATGTTGTCTACAGTCGGGTGTTGTCTGACAACAGGATGTGTTCTGAGTATTGTTAGCCGATTTCCTCGTTGGGCAAACACCGCAGAGTGCACGCACACACCCCCAGATGGCTCGGCCTCCTGCACACCCCTGCCACGCGTACGTCTGTCTCTCCTGGGCTGCTCGCCTGTGCCGCTTGTTACTGTACAGAGCACTATAGGCAGCCATCACGCAATGGCTGGGCATTTGTGTGTGTAAACATAGGAAGGGTCCAGTAAAATACAGTATTGTAATCTTATGGGACTACAGTCATCTCTGCAATTGTCACCCACCGAAACACCCGCTGTGACCGCGTTCCATTTAAAAACCTTGGCCTTTCTAGAACTGTGTCAATAGCACCATCTATAGGTAGACTATTTGAACAACATGTTTTAGATTTGAAACATTTTGCACTGGAAATTAGGGGGCTTAACCTTTGTGCTGAAAAAGCAGTTATTTCACTTTTAAAGCCAGGGGGCCATTTATATTTTAATAAGTTTTAAGATAATAAGTGCTGACGTTATCTCTGTTGTTTTAGTTTTGAGACCGTTAGGCAAGGAGTCTAGTAATACGTACTGGTTTTTGTCAGGAAAATGAGGAGGAAGAGGGACATGACATTACGAATAAGCATGTACTGTGCGCTTGGTGACACATTTTCTTTGGTCCTCCAGCGCCTTGTGCGTCGCAGCAGCTCTGTCCCATCTTGTAGATGAAGGAGACGGGCTGGTAGAGGAAGAAGAGCCCCTCACCCAAGCCACAGATCACACTGTCTTCAAAATCGTGCTCCTCCTGCTGGTTGATCTGGAAGTGCTGGCTAGAAATACCTAAGAAGTAGCAGCTTTTGTCCCCAGTGGAGTCTCCAATGGCTTCTAAACATTTTTAATAGATGGTTCCTAAATGATCCTGTTCCTAGTAAAAAGCTGCTTACAGGCTTCTTTTTTTAAAAATGAAGAGTCATTATTTCCACAGTTGAGTATTCTGACTTCCATCAGAAGCTTAATTTCATCATGTGAAACCAAAAGTCACATGATGCCAAGAACCAAAATCAGTGTGGTGTGAATAGTGACAGGAAAACCACACCTTTGGAATACATGCCTCCTTGATCAAGCTTTGCTAATCATTTTCTAGAACAAGTATTGCTGCTCAAATAGCATTTGGGCCAGGCGTGGTGGCTCACACCTTTAATCCCAGCACTTTGGGAGGCCGAGGTAGGAGGACCACTTGATCCCAGGAGTTCGAGACCAGCCTGGGCAACATAGCAAGACCTCATCTTTATAAAAAAATCAAAAAAATTAGCCGGGTGTGGTGGTATGTACCTGTCATCCCAGCTACTCAGGAGGCTGAGGTAGAAGGATCACTTGAACCCAGGAGATCGAGGGTGTGGTGAGCCATGATTGTGCCACCGTACTCCAGCCTGAGTGAAGAAGTGAGACTCCAACTCAAAAAACAAAAACAAAAAAAACTAGCCTTTGCTCCCTATTGGCTCTGGTCCAGTCCTAGTCGCCCAAGGCTTCGTTATACAAGTTGCTGTGTATGTAAGACTTGCAGCAGACAAGCTCTGACCCCTGAACCCTCTTTCAGGAACACAGGGTTAGGTGAGCTGACCTGGATGAGAGTGCTGAGTGCAGTTCCCACGGAAGAGAAGCCATATCTGCTGGGTCACAGTCTGAACAGGCACCCTGCTGGACATGCCTTGGACGCACTAGTCCCAGTGCACCAGATAGGAGTCTTATCACTCCTAGACAGCCCCCGCACCCAGAGTCCACAGCAAATGTGTCAGGGGTTTGGTGGCCATGTGACTTGTGCTCACATGGTCGTAGCCTCGCTGGTGTTGGCGGCAGTTCTCCCTATGTGTGAGCCACGCCGCTCAGGGTACAGATGTCTAGTCTTCTCCTACCATCCCCACAGACAGCAACCTGTCCAGTGAAGGCACAAGTGTGCATCCCCATGGGTTTCCAGAGACAGCTTGTGTCTTATAAAAGTCCTTCAGATCGTCTCCCGAGACAAACAGTACAAGGGCTCACACAGCCAAGCTCTTCCAGCAAAACTCTTTCCTGATGAAACAAGCAGTAAAAACTGCATGGAATTGCAGCACTGTTCACCTTGGAGACACTGGCCACAGCCTGTTGCCAGAATGGCCAGGCAGTGAGGGCTTGTTCTTCAGAGGGGAAACCCTTTCTCTCCTCGGGGCTGACTTCTGTCATGGGTGAATGGGAGACATCCTTATTGGCTCCAACCTGGGCTAGGAATGAACGAAGCCTTGTTCCGGGCCTGTGTTCATTCACCCTTCCTAGAACAGGACTGGGCATTCTTCCCCCCAAGGAACCACACCTGAGCTGTCAGGGAGTGTTAAGTCCCCTCTTAGTTTTTTCCATGGAGTAGGTCGCATTAAGGAATGGGTCATCAGAGACAATCGACATACTCCTTGAAAGGCAATTATCTCCCTCATGTTTCTTTTTTTTTTTTGAGTCGGAGTCTCACCCTGTTACCCAGACTGGAGTGCAGCGGCCGCTCCCGGCCACCGCAGCCTCGACCTGCTGGGCTCCGGCGATCCTTCCGCCTCAGCCATCCAAGGAGCTGGAACTACAGGCGCGCGCTACCACGCCCGGATAATTTTTTGATTTATTGTGGAGATGAGGTCTCACCAAGTTACCCGCAGGCTCAGGCAATCCACTCACCTCAGCCTCCCAAGGCGCGGGATTACAGGCTGAGCCACCGAGCCCGGCTTCTCCCTCATGTTTCAAAGAGTGCTGGGCTTGGAGGGCCCACTCTCGACTCCAGTGACTGAGTTCTAGAAAGATGAGTAGTCAGCATCTGGCTCCACTCCACGGACGAGAGGCCACAGCATCTTTACTTTGGAGTCACACCATCACTCTGCATTCACTGTCATTCTGTGGGTGTATTTATAAGACTGGCATGCCTGATGGAATAGTCTCTTCCCAGGAAGATGGTGGGGTTTTGGTAGGGATGATGGGTTTTAAAGTAAATATACTGTTATTTTCAATATTAATACACCATTCTTAAATAATGAAACATAGTAATAGTACCTTTTCTAAATACAGCATGCCAAAAAGCAATATGCAGTTTAGAGCACGATTTAAAGAAATGTAAACACTTAGCACTGCCAGATTCCTCTCTCGGTGACCTTCCATCGTTATTGCTCTTAGTCCTTTCTCTATCCTGCCAACAGGAACCTCCCAATCTTCCCTGTGTAGACCTCAGCTCCAGAAGTCCACGAGATTCCCTAGATCTGGAGTTCAGATTCCCCTATGGATTTTCTCTTTCTAGGGGAACGTGTTCCATAATTGCCTTTTTCTATCTCATGGGAAAATTCTAGATTTCTTATTTCTGTGTTCATAGCTTTTGCATCTTTCTACTTTTGTGATCAAACTCACAATGAAAAAGTTTTCCTGTCCCTTGATTCCCTGCCTGGCCTCCCTTGGATGACGTTTCTGTAATTAGGAGATTTGCTTTGCCGTCTTTTGTTTTTGCCTTTTTGTCTGTCCTTACCCTACCTGTGAATCTAATAATATCTGTGAAATTTGGATGAAGACTTCTGCTTCTGCTTAGCACACAGAAAATGACAAGAATGTCACTCCCACCCAAAAGATGAGAGCAAGCCAGGTTATCTACAAAAGCATAACTATTTCAAGCCCACCATAGAACTGAGGTCACGAAGTAGTATAATGAGCTAACATTCAAAAAATGACAAGCCCTTCTCAGGAGAGCCGGACCCCACGGCTGTGTCCAGCTTTGCCAGGAACAGAAGAGAGCCTTCACAGATGGAAGGAAGAATTATTAAAGGCTGGGTGGGGACAGGCTGCTTTGTTTAGAATTCCAGGGGGCTCCAGACACAAGAGGAGCCTCCCCTTCATACACACCCCCTTTTCCACAGACTTCAGTGGGCGCTCATGACAGAGATTGGGAGCAGGACAGGAATGCTGAGGAGACCTGACTGAGGCAGAGGCAGACCAGGCCTGCTCTCATCAGAGGGCAAAGCGGGAAAACCAAGGGAAATTCTCTACTCTGTGGGTTCTGGGCTAAGCTCCAGACAGTGGAGGGACAAGGAAAGCTGAGAGAGAGCCCCTAGAGGGGTGGGTGCATGAGGAATTCTGAGGACCTGCAGAGCCAAGAGAAACTCCTTCTGCACACCAGGTCTCATGCCACTTCCCAGTGGCAGCTTTCTGGGCCCTGGGGAGAGGTGGTATTGCGAGAGATGACTCCACCACCATCCCTTAGACATGGACCCGCAGAGCCTGCTGGAGTCTGAGGACGGGAAAACAGGGAGGAATTCTCCAGGAGTTCCAGGAATTCATTCCATTGGTGCTCCAGGCCTCACACCGTGTCCTGGACAGCCACTGGTCTAGGGTATTCTAGGCACTAGGAATAAAGCAGTGAACAAAACCAGCACGGGTCCCTGCCCTGGGAACTTGCCTCCTGAGAAACAAAATGAAATGATAGGGGTAAAAGTGCTATAGAGAAAAATAAAGCAGGAGGGGATGGGCAGGTTGGGGACAGGATCTGAGGAGGGACAGGAATTGGCTGTGGGCACAGCTAAGTAGTGACCGGTGTGTGGCTGCCTGCAGGAATGATGGTCCAGGAGAGACAGTGAGCTATCACCTGACATAGGACCTGGCCTGGCAGGTCCACAGAGCAGCAGGGGACACAGTGAAGGGAGACAGGGTCAGGAAGACAAAAGGGTCAGTAAAGGAAAACCTAGGCTTTTAGGTGAAAAGACCAGGCCTTGCTTTTGTAGCACTCTTTTCAATTACCATAATTTAGAGCTTAGAAGAACTAAGCCTGTGGCAGGTTTCACTGCTTAAGATACATTTGAGCAGCTTGGAAACCACATTAGAAGCATCAGCAAAGTAGTAGGCCCTTCCACCCGTGTACTGCATACTGTTATCTAGAAATCAGAGGTGTTAGTATGTAATATCACTTACTGCATCATGGGATACAGGGTAATTTTTATTTGTGGTATTTTTCATTGTATTTCAAGTTCAAAATTAAGGAGGACAATACTAGGAATATATCCACTCAGGTGTGTGTTTTTTTAATATGCACATACAAAAAACGTATAGCAAGCAGTATTTAAGGAGTGATGATGAAACTGGTATGCCTCATGGCTCTCCTTAGTTTCCCATCTTGTTTTATATCTTTTTTTTTTTCTTTTTTCAATTTCAGTAGCTTTAGGGGGTACAAATCATTTTTGGTTCCATAGTTGCATTGGATAGTGGTGAAGAAGTCTGGGTTTCAAGTGTAGCCACCACCCCCACCTGTGCACGCTGTACCTGACAGGCCATTTTTCATTCCCCACCTTTTAAGTCTCCAGCATCTATCACAGCCTTCAAAAATATGGAACACCTTACGAAATGTGTGTGTCATCCTTGCTCTGACCCCATGCTCATTTTCTCTGCATCATCCCAATGTTCGTATATGTGCTGCCTGAGCGAGCACTTGTTTCATATATCCGGGCAGGAGGAAGTCGGGGAAGCTAGGTGGTGCACTGGAAAGCAGCAGGGACTTTGGAATCGCCCAGACTTGGGTTCGATAGTTGCTCACATTCCCTGTGCTCCCTGAGCATCCCGGTTCTTGTCTGGAATGGAGCCGAGGCTGGGGAAGGTGCCTCAACAGGAAGTCGTGGGCCTGCGACCAGAGCCTGCCTGACCCCCTGCACCTGGGGACCCCTTATGGAAGCCCTTCCTATGGGACGCTTACCCCTAGGGCTGGCCTCAGTCCATCCGCTGTTCTGTCCTGAACCCCCGGTGAGTTTGGGTTCCCAGGTGCCATCACAGGGTGGTCTCAGTGTGGCTGAGGTCAGCAGGGGAGTCGCCATCCCCTCAGCTTCCCTGACTCCCTCCTGCTTGAAGATATGAAACAAGCTGGAGCCCACACCCTGATTCTCCTCTCTCTCCTACCTTGTGTCCCACTCCCTAGGAGGTGAGCTCTGAAAGTCCTCACCCAGGAGATCTTTTGTCAGGAATGGGCTAGTTTCAAATCAGTTCTTTAATCTATGAGAAGAGTGTGGAAGAAAAGCAACCCTCTTACACAGTTAGAAAGGCTGTTCCCATCTGGATTAGCCAAGTACTTTCCTTCCCGAAACACTCATGTGCTCTCATGAAAAGCCAACTTTGGCGGTTTCTCTTGCCCAAGCCAGCTCTGAGATGTCTCCCTTTCTTTTCTCTCTTCTTTCTCTAATAAACTTTATTTGAAAATATTAAAAACTAAAATTTAAAAAGCCCAGCTTTGGTGATAGTCAGGAGTACAATCTCTCACACCTGTTTTGGACATGTTGGTTTGTACCTGTTCCTTTTTGCAGTGAAATCGGTTTTGTTTTTCTTGTTAACGCGTGTAAGGTGTGCAGCTTTGGTGTGGCAAGCTTCTGCAGCAGAGGCTGTGGAGACACAGGTAAGTGAGATTCAATATCCGAGGCATGCTGTAAAAACTGTCTTTGGTTTCTTTTCGCAGCAAACCCAAGGAGCCTGTATTCAGTGCAGGTAAGTCTGATTTGCTTTTTGTGTGGATACCCCTCAATCGCTTTCTCGGGACTTGAGGGGCAATGAGAAGCAGCTATTTCCAGGGCCAGTCTTTGACACGCAGGAGCTTTGGTGTTTGTGCGGACCAGATGGATAGCTGTCAGTGTGCTCCCTGGGGGTCCAGAGACTCAGATCATGACAGCAGGACATGTAAAGACCAGGCCCTTCCTTCACCCCCCCCGAAACTGATTTAAGAAATGTCACTAAGGGGGAGAGAGGAGTGCCCCCACCTATGCAGTAATGGATTTCTAGATCAAAAGACTCCTGTTGCCTTGGTTATTCCTTTCTTACTAACTGGATTCTGTCGTCAACATTTGCATTTCTCTCAAAGGGAAAGTTTCAGATGCATCAAGTTATATAATTGTCTAAAAGTAGCTTTTCTTTGTCTGCCTATGATCTCTTAAACTGCAAACTAATAGTTCGTATATACCTTTCATATACCTTTTCATAACACATTGGATAATAAGGTCGATGCTGTTCTTCAGAATCTTAATCTTATTTAAAAATGCATTTAAAGTGCAAAAACATCGGACAAGTATGCAGTTGGTTCAATAAATTCATTTAGTTTTTATTTTCTAGTTGTCTTTTTAAATTCGGAATTAAAGCATAAGAGTCAGAGTGTTGTATTTATCAGCATGTGCTTTAGTGGTCGTTTCAGTTTCAGGAAACATGAATTACTCACTGAAAATGTAATTGCCTTGAGCTCACAGGGCCACGTCCTGAGCTCACAGGGCCATGTCTCAAGCTTACCTGTCAGGATCCCTGGACTGTGTCCAGATTTGACTCCCGGGGGGCAGGGTAGGTCCCCACCTGTGAGCTCATGCACACTCCCAGGGCAAGCAGGCCAGTCACACTGCAGAACTCCCGTCTCTTTATCTAGCCCTTCTGTCTCTGTCTCCGAAATCTCAAGGGAAGCGCCGGGTGACACACTGCAAAGGTAGGCAGCATTTCGGAAACCTCATAGCTCTCTGAGCAAAGCTGTTACCCGGGCTGCAGAAACCTTTTTCATACAGGCCAACAGATATTCTCCTTGTATGAAAACGTTTTTGTGATGCAAACCCACTCCAATTTATTTTAAGTTAAAAGCTTCCCTGAGCATTTACTTGGATGGGCTTTCGTAAGTAGCTATCATTTGGGTCTTGATTGGTTATTGACTGATGGCAGGAATTTTTTCATCTGTATAAACCTTAAGAGAGCTATAGGGCTACCCCCGTATATCCCACTGTTTGACTTGGTTCCCTGCACTGCCTCTGGCCTTCTCCACTCGCGCCTCTAGGTTTGGTGATGTGTGTGCTGTTGTCCTAACACGCCTGGAAAAAACTTTGCTTTCCCTGGCTGCATTTTGATTTTAGACATAGCCGGTCTCAATAACCAGTACAAAACAGCGTCAAGGCTAAATTCAGTGCTTTTTAAATTTAATTTTATTTTTTGCCTAGTTCAGTAATTTTAAATCGTACAGTAAGTAAGCTCAACCATGAGGATTCTCAATCAGTGTAACTGGTGTTCTCAAGTGGATGGTTCATGCACGTGGATTATACATATCCTCAGTGGGCTGTTTGTGCATTGTGGAAATGACATCATGCCGTCTTCATTCGTAACCCACATTCTATGAGTTTTCTGGCATGACTGAGTCTTCTCTTACAAAGAGAGCTGATGGAGTCATTTTACCTTTCAACTCTATGGCTCCTGCCACCGTCACTTCAGCTCAGAGCCTTCAGTTCTGATGGCCACACCGTCTGATGAGCTTAGCCTGGGCAAGAGATTAAGGAGGGGAAGACGCTTCAGAGAGGATAGCATGAGCGGCGCATGAGACGGGCTGAAGCACTGAGTGGCAGAGAGACATGCCTGGCCTGAGAGGAGCACCCCCTGGGGGCTATGGTAGATGAGGTAGATGAGGTGGTTAGACCTGCTAGATGTGCCAAGGAAGAGGGCAGGCAAAGGAATCCGCATGGAGGAAGGACTGTGAAATCCAGTCTGGGTTGTGCTGGCTTAACAGCAATGTATAGGCTGACCAGGGGAGCAGGAAGAGGGCGAAAGGTGATGGGGTCGCAGATGGACAGCCCCGATGACGCTGGGTGTTGGCGCGGGGGCAACGGGGACACGCTAATGGGAGGATCAGTGGGACGCAGGATGAGCACGTTCGTGACTCTCACGTAAAGGCAGACTTGACATGCAGTGTGGAGAGTGTCACATGCATGCCTTTAAGACCTGAAGCACACGCACATGATGACATAACGCTGGATGGCTCTTCATTTCCAAGTAATATTGCATGTGGCACTGTTTGAAAATCATTACGAACAAAACTTACAGACTCGCTTGCCCTGTAACTATGTCATAACTTTTCCTCACTGATGTTCTCTCTGAGGATGATCTTTCTGTCAAATTGTGTATAGACAGCCGCGTTCCAACTGCTCGATTTCAGTGCCGTTAAGGTCAGGTCCTTTGATCTGCAGTGAAGCATCAAAAGTCAACGTGTTCTGAGTCTGAGCAGAATTCATCAGGAACACATGAGACAGTTTCTTTGCTGTTGTCATATCCTGAAAGCTCTAGTCAGAGCACCCCAAGCTGTTTTTTTGTAAGGTCCAAGAGTTATCCCATTTCAATATATTACTGATATTTACTTTTGTCCCTATAGTTTATTGAGAGATCAAAAGTTATTTTACTGTGGAAATGTTTGTTCTGGAAAGCTTTGCTTCCTGATTTCTCTCTCCAATGGGTCTTTTGTTTTCCATTTCTAGCTTTTCTTTGAGCATTTTCCTTTTTGCATGCATCCTAGCACGCACTCCTGCTGATTTTGTGTTCTTTACACTTGAAAGAATTGTCCAATGTAAAAGATACATAAAGATATGTTTTTACATTACAACTTAGCAAGTCAATTCAAATATTGAAATATATTTTGTGAATTTTGATATTGAGGTCATGTACACACTGAACTCAATAAAAAGTTTTAAGTGGATTTCCTGTGTTAGCTATAATTTTGGGGGATGGTATTTTTTCTCCCTCCTGATAATAAAGTGTAAGCACTCAGATGTCATGGAAAATCGTTGCTGGAGTCTACTTCCTGCCTTTTACAATTTTTTAGATATTTCATGTATTTAAGTAAGCAGAATGTCAAAAGCAGGCAAGGCATAAACTTTTATTTCAAACTGTTTAATTTTATGTTAGTTATTTTTCCCCTAGAATATTAATTAGAAATGATACAAGGGTGGAGTTTTTACTTTTATGTTGCAAGGCTAGAGAGGCTATAACATTCGTGTGCAGGTCCGCTGGCCACTGAGGTATCTTACTAACATCTTTGTTCTTTTTGTAGAGGAAGGCTATGTAAAAATGTTTCTTCGTGGACGTCCCATTACCATGTACATGCCCAAAGACCAAGTGGATTCTTACAATTTGGAAGCAAAAGTAGAACTTCCAACCAAGAGACTCAAGCTGGAATGGGTGTATCCTTTACACATTGATTGGATCTTACACAAAGTTACTCATTGATCCATGCTTGAAATTTAGCTGTAGACATTCGTAAAGCTTAAGTCTTCTTAAGCTTTTAAAAAACAAGATACTTTACTCTCACTTTTAAAGAACTTAATTTAACAAAATTGACCATGTGTTAGAACCCAGTATAGCATCCTAGCTAGGGAGGGGTGCCCCCCAGGAGCTTCTGATTAAGGGGGAAACTGACCATTTCTGAGTGAAGTATCTGGGGTTCTTGCTCAAATACAGATACATTATTATTTTTCTAAGAAGAGACTATTAAGATGTTATGTGATTGTATGAATGATTTTTGTTTTTGTTTTTTTTTTTTGATGGCAGAGGTGAGAGGATTGCCTGAGTCCAGGGGTTCGAGACCAGCCTGGGCAACTTGGCAAGACCTTGTCTCTACAGTAATTTAAAAAATTAGCCAGGTATAGTGGTGCACACCTGTAGTTCTAGCTCCTTGGAAGGCTGAGGTGGAAGGATCGCCTGAGCCCAGCAGGTCAAGGCTGCAGTGGCTGTGAGTGTGCCACTGCACTCCAGCCTTGGCGACAGTGAGACTCCAACTCAAAAAAAACCCAAACAAACAAAAAAACATACAAAGAAGCAAGCTTAGTAAAAATAATCAAGAATGGGTGGGCTTTAGGATGCTAGTGAGAATGAAAGAGCTGCTTATATTTACCAGAAGCTATCATAGCCTAAGTCATCTCTTCAGCGGCTGTTGGAAAAGCCAAGAAACAACAGTAACAGTGCTAGAAAACACTGAACTTGTGAATGAGAAAATGAGAATATCAAATGTTGAAACTAAACCGTGTTGGCAAAAAAGTTTTTAAACCCGAACAAAGGAAGAGGGGTACCCTGAAAGGAACGACTAGCATTCTCCCCCTTAGCCAAGCAGGGACTTGGCCAACCTTAGGAACCAAATTCAAGAGTAATGCTGACTGATTGTAGAATCACATAAGACTATGAATATCAGCCAGGCACAGTGACTCACACTTATAATCTCAGCACTTTGGGAGGCTAAGGCAGTAGGATTGCTTGAGCCCAGGAATTTGAGACCAGCTAGGTCAACATAGGAAGATGTTGTCTCTACAAAAAGATAAAAAACTTAGCCAGGCATGGTGGTGCACACCTGTAATCCCAGCTGCTCGGGAGGCTGAGGTGGAACGATCATCTAAGCCCCGGAGATCAAGGCTGCAATGAGCTGTGATCACACCACTGCACTCTATCCTGGGCAACAAAGGGAGACCCTGACTCAAAAAGAAAAGAAAAGAATATGAATACCAAAGTACTAAGTGAAGGAAGTCAAATGAATGGTATAAATAAAATTGATATGTGTAGCATAGAGAGTCCTACTCCTTAAAAAAGAAAGCCGGGCCAGTGGCGTGCTCCTGTAGTCCCAGCTTCTTGGAAGCCTGAGGCAGGAGGATCGCTTGAGCCCGGTAGTTCAATCCAGCCTGGGCAACAGAGTGAGGCCTGGTCTCAAATATATATTTAAAATGCTCCCAGGCCAGCCTTGGTGGCTCAGCCTGTCATCCCAGCACTTTGGGAGGCTGAGGCAAGTAGATCGCCTGAGCCCGCAGATTCGAGACCAGCCCGGACAACTTGGCGAGACCAGTTCTCTACAATAAATCAAAAATTAGCCAGTCATGGTAGCACGCACCTGTAGTTCCAGCTACTTGGAAGACTGAGGCGGACAGATCACCGGAACCCAGCAGGTCGACGCCGGGGTGGCCGTGAGTGTGCTGCTGCACTCCAGCCTGGGCAACAGACTGAGACTCCAACTCAAAAAAATAATAATAAAATAAAGTGCTCCCCAAAAATCTAGGCCACAAAAGTCTGAATCAATCATATGACTTAAAATAGAGCTGTTGGCAGCTTCACAGTATGAGGTTTAGAAGTGAGCTTCCAGGGAAAAACAACTGAAAGACGGGAACATACACCCTGTGAAGACAGTGAATTAAATGTTGATCCCGCCCCCATCTAATTCCATTTGTTTATTTGTTACTTTAGAGGAAGTCTGCTGAGGTTGCCCACCCTTCCCTCCATGCAGACTTTAAGGCAAAGAATAAAAATCCTTTTTTCACCCTCAAACAAGTATTTATTGTGTACCTGTTTAATGCCAAGCCTCGGGCACAAATGATAAGCAGTTTTAAACTGAAGCTGTTGTAACTTCAGTCAGAAGAATTACTATTTGAGATTATGGAATCCTATTTTTTGGAATTTTAAAAAAATCACAACCTATACTTAAATTCCTCCCCCAGAACACATTTTTAAAAAATTTTTTCAGGTTTAAATGTCGTATGTGTGACCAGGCCCTATTTGGGGATCTATTTTGATGCGGGTAACTGAAGTGCTTCAGCTCTGCTTTAAGTCGGTGGCGGTTTATTAAATGATTACATCAAATCTGGAAAACATCAATCAAAACAGTTATTCAACTCTATTTTATCTTTCTATTTTAGAAAATGTAAAACAGTGAAATTCGGTCCAAATAAATGCTATCTTGGGCCAGGTTTTTGGGTGGTGGCATTGTTGTTTTTGAGTCTCACTCTGTCGCCCTAGCTAGAACGTAGTGGCACAATCACGGCTCACCACAGCCTCAACCTCCAGGGCTCAGGTGATTCTTCCTCCTCAGCCTCCCTGGTAGCAGGGACTACAGGCACATGCCACCACACCTGGCTAATTTTTTGTAGAAATGAGGTCTCGTTATGTTGTCCAGGCTGGTCTTGAACTTCTGGCCTCAAGTGATCCTCCCACCTCGGCCTCCCAAAGTACTGGGGTTACAGGTGTGAGTCACTGCTCCTGGCCTTGCCAGGTTATTTTTTTTACATCCAACTTCAAATGATGTTTTGCTCTCAAATTAGTTTTCAAGGTTTGGAAGTACATATGCCAAAATTTTAACATGGGTAATTATTCCTAAGGAGCTGAGGAAAGGGAAACATAATTTTTTTAACCTTTTATATATATGTGTGTCATTTGTGCCACTTATTAGCACTTTTATCATGTTTACAAAAGGATTTTTTTAGTAAAAGAATTAGCTGCCAAATCACAACTAAAAAATAAACTCATAATTGATTCAATAACTTTCTAAAGGTAAAACCAAATCTTTGTGTGGTTAAAAAATATGTATTCACATTGCAGCAGTGACCATTTCCAACTTACCACGTGCATGTTGAAAGTCAGATATATTTGGCACTGAGTAATTACCATTTACTGTTATTTAAATTAGTGAAATTGATGGAAATAAGTTTATGAGATTTTATTTCAGTTGATGTTTTGTTAGCTCTTAAAGGAAAAAAAAGCCGGAACAGTGACTTACACCTTTAATCCCAGCACCTTGGGAGGGGGAGGCGAGAGGATTGCCTGCGTCCAGGGATTTGAGACCAGCCTGGGCAACTTGGCAAGACCTTGCCTCTACAATAAAGCAAAGAAAAATTAGCCAGGCGTGGTTGCGCGTATCACCACTCCCAGCCTAAAAAATTGTTGTCTTAACGTTCACAAAGCTATGGGTACAGGGGTCGAGACTGTCGGAACAACCTGTACTTGCTTCCAACGGGGGAGACCGTCTACTTCATCGCGTCTGTGGTGGTGCTGTACAACGTGGAGGAACAGCTGCAGAGGCACTACGCGGGCCACAACGATGATGTCAAGTGGTGAGTCCCCGACGCGTGATTCCTGCTGTACAGGTGGGATTAGGATTAGCAGAAAGAGGCCGGTATCGGGACAAGACTAAAGAGAAGAAAGGGTCTGAGTGAACGGAATCCTTGGGGAAAGCTCTTCGTGGTGTCCTCTGCATCGTCTATGCGCTGCTGGGCTCTGTAAGACTCTATTCATTTCTAGCTTTCTAGCCTTGCAGTGCATAACCTTAACCAATCCAATCACATTGCCTAAATTTGTAGCTCCACTCACTCAGAGGCCTTCTTAACACATCATGTCACATGTCAAAGGCTTCTCATTTGGGTCTTTTTTTTTTTAGTTGATGTTTTATTCTGTTGCCCAGGCTTGAGGGCAGTGGCACCGTCACAGCTCACCACAGCCTCGACCTCCTGGGCTCAGGTGATCCTTCCACCTCAGCCTCCTGAGTAGATAGTACTACTACAGGCAGATGCTACCACGCCTAATTTTTAAAATTTTTATTTTTGTAGAGATGAGGTCTTGCTATGTTGCCAGGCTGGTCTTAAACTCCTGGGTTCAAGCAAACTTCCTGCCTTGGCCTCCCAAGATGCTGGGGTTACTGGCATAAACCACCATGCCTGGCCAGATCTTTATTTTTTTATAAAAATAAAAACATTTTGTTTTATGTTTATGGCTGGTTCTGCTATTTTTTAAATTCATTCTTAGCTTTTGGACAGGATTTTATGTACCTTGGAAGGATGGATGGATGGATGGATGAATAGGTGGATTTATGTATTTGTTTCTGTCCTGGGCCCAGATCAAGGATAAAAATACTGTTAGCAGAAGATAATCTTTCCTATTTAATATACTCAAAATGACTTCATAATAAAGTGTGTAGACTAATTAAGTGTTCTGAGATTGAAATGGTATTTTCCCTGCAAAGGATGCTTTTTCCTTAAGTTTGAAAATTATTAAGAAGAAATAAGGGAATTAAGATGAAATGAAACAAACACTGGTTATCTAAGGTTGAGGTGTTCAGTGAATCTGTCCTGAGTCTGTAAGAAGTTAGCTTTATATATTTCCTTTTTTTGAGTCAGAGTCTCACTCTATTACCCAGGCTGATCATAGCCACTACAGCCTCAACCTGCTGGGCTCAGGCTATCCTTCCATCTCAACCTTCCAGATAGCTGGAACTACAGAAGTGTGTCACCACGCCTGGCTAATTTTTTGGTTTATTGTAGAGATGAGATCTCGCCAAGTTTCCCAGACTGGTCTTGAACCCCTGAGCTCAGGCAATCCTCTTGCCTCCGCCTCCCAAAGTGTTGGGATTATAGGCGTGAGCTACCCCATCCAACTGGCGTTATATATTTCTAATATTTCAGTTTTTTTTTTTTTTTACTAGATTATGTTTGAGCAAGGGAAGAGTAAAGCTTACCTTGAACATGGAGGTGTTTTATAAATATCCTTTGTTTTAGCCTGGCGGTGCATCCTGATAAGATCACGATAGCAACAGGACAAGTCGCAGGCACATCTAAGGATGGAAAAGTGAGTTCTGTTATGTGTTCCTAATTTTGTGATAAGCCTATAACACAAAGTGATGTTCTCAAAACATTTTGCTGATGGTTAGGGGTGCTTAGATAGAGTTAGAGTACCTGAATGGTTCTGAACCCCTCACTGGGATTTTTCATTGTAAATTAAAAAGTCTTACAGTGATCTTAAAAAATCCCTTGAGTTCACCTTAACTTCAGCAAATGTTCAAGTAGCATTGTGTTTGCCAGGAAATTCACTAATTCTTAAAATGCTTATTTACACATATGATGAGCATTAGAAATATAAAGATACACATTTAGCAAATAAAGTTAAAATTATATTGAATACAAATACTCATTTAAACGGAGGGTTTTTGCATCTTTAACAAATTTCAGACACCGTCCACCGTATTCACTTAACTTTAACCATAAAGTTAAACTTTAACTTTAACCATGAAGTTTGTGACTGTGTGTAAGTCACAAAAGTTGCTAGGAAGTTTTTAGCACAAATTTTGTAAGCACTTCAGCAAAACTTTAATTTGTATGTCAAGGCATAATAGAGGGAACTTGTAGTTTTTTGATATCTACTTTTCTGTAGCTTATTATTACATAATATATTATCTGAAACTAATTGCATTAAGTACTTACATTTTTATCATCATGTTTTCTTATGGAAAGCATGAATACTTACTCCTATATTTCAGAAAATATTATAATAACATTGGATTTTAAATATTAACCTTATGCTATTTTCCATTAAAATTTTTCACTTGCAAAGAGTTAATAGGCATAATGGGAATCAGACTGCTATTGTATAAATTCACATAAATGGAATGAGTACACACACACACACACACACACACACATTTTAATGTTAAATGGCCTTGAAAAGTTCTTTGAAATTAGTAGTAAACCATTTGTTCCTCCCTCTAGTGGTTTAAAAGTGTATTTCACTTTCTGTCATTGAAATTGTGTCTGAACTTTAGAACCAGAGAAAATGTTATAGTTTTCATTTTACCTGTGGAGACAGCCTCCTCACTGTCAAGGGATGCGCAGCTACTTAGAGTTCAGACTGGCCTAGAATTCAGTTAACCTAACACCCAGTCGATCCACTAGGTACAATGCCGGTACCTTTTCTTGTTGATAAATCTGCTGATTGCTCTATGATGCTCTCTTCTATTGAGGAAGAGAAAAGTTAGCCTAAATAAATACCTAGGAACCCAGTAGAGAGGGTTTTGAACTAACCATAACAATTCTAGATTCTATTTGTGCATAATTGATTGCCTGTTTAGCCCAAGAATGTTAAGCTCTTGATACTAATTGGTAGTGACCATCTTGATGAACTTTGACATGCTGACAAGTAACAAGACAGACTTTAAACGAATAATAACCCTTATGTGAGATTCTGCTTTGCTTGTCATTTTTTATTTCTAAAATTTAGGGACATCTCGATGTACAAATTAGAGTGTTAGCTCCTGCCGTATAGTTGGCAAGAACCAGCTCTTCTGATTTTAAAACTTGGTAGACCTCTTCTAACTGCTCAATTGTCCACAGGGCCCAGGACCTCCTGAAGTCATGGGGAATGTTTTATTTACCTGAAAACACAGACCTCTGAAATGCAGAAAAAGACCTTTTGTTTTGGCAAAATTTGTGTGACTACCCAAAGCATCTTGTAGCGTGAGGGTAAGCATAAGTTTGTACAACTGTCACATTTGATGACTGTGTTTTTTTCCAAAACAGCAACTGCCCCCACATGTACGCATCTGGGATTCTGTGACCTTGAATACTCTGCACGTCATTGGAACAGGTTTCTTTGACCGAGCCGTCACCTGTATTGCATTCTCAAAATCTGTAAGTATGAGCCTGTGAGTATTGCAGAATTCCTCCGTAGGGACGAGGAGGGAGAAAGTTAACACTCTCAATAACTGCCCGGGTGCATGCAGAGGCTTGAACTCAAACATTGCTGCTTTGCAGTCCCCACGTCTCATCAGGGACATACTCTTCTAATCAGACGTTTCCAGCCATGTGCGCTAAGTGATGGAAAGAGGGCCCCCAGGGACATTGTCCTCATGTTCCATGAAGCAGTTTGCCTACTTTGGCCCTGAATTTCACCTGGTCCCTTCACAGGCGGCTCCGATGTGTCTGTCTCTGCCATCCCAGAAGGGACTGGCTCACTGCCTATCAACAGGAAGGTACTGGGCAAGGCCTCGTGGTCTTCCAAGCTTCCTTGGGATGTGCTGGTTCACAGATGCACCCCCCCACTCTTGTAAACCATGTCTCCAGCCACTTCAGAACCTGATATTTACAAAAACATGCACATGTGCACATCAAAATACCCACGTGCATTCCTACCCCCAATGCTTAGTCCTTGTGCTATCTCCCAGGGGCCGTGCCCACAGGTGGTGACAGCCCCAGTGCCATGCCTGCTGTGGGCACTGTCTGTTCTAGGAGGAGGACCTCTGAACTGCCTTGGGGCTGGCTTTCATGGAACCCAGTTGTGAAGAGCCACCCTAATCCCTCTTTCCCACTTCTGTCCCTCATTCACTGCCTCTGTCTGGACTAGAAAGCAGGTCTCAAAAGTGGTGGATGAATGTTTTTTAACTCTAATGTAGCCGACTCTTAATAAATAAAATTGATGTTCATCGTTCGTCATGTTCAACAATTTTATTCTCAAACGTAGTCTTCCCGTGAATAACTTTTTCTTTCCAGAATGGAGGAAGCAATCTCTGTGCAGTGGATGACTCCAACGACCACGTGCTCTCTGTGTGGGACTGGCAGAAGGAAGAAAAGCTAGCCGACGTGAAGGTCTCACTCCAAGCTGCATGGCTGTAACCTCCTGCCCTGCCTTCTCGTGGGGCCTGCCCATTCCCACCCCCAGCCTTGGGCATAATGCCCTCACCTTAGGATTCTTTTGGCCCCTGGCCCCCTCCCCTCATCCAGAGGGCCCATGCACATCTCATCAGGGACACACACTTCCCATCAAACACTTCCAGCCACATGGACTTGGTGATGGAAAGAGACCCGCAAGGACTCACAGGACTCTGCCCCAGGTCCTGTCAGGGTTTTCTCTTCTCTTCACAGTGTCCAGGAGGTTTTCTTTTCTTCCTCCTTTCACAGCCTTTGAATTCATACAGTGGTTTATTTGTTGGCTTTCTTTCATTCCCCTGACAAACCCTCATGCCTGCTGTGTGCTTGCAGGGCTCCGGGAGGCATGGGAGGTGTGGTGGTGAGTGAGGTGTGCTCACTGCCCAAGCTCCTGCGGTTCAGGGGAGGGAGGGCAGGTATTGGCAGGTGCCTCAGCTCAAGGGGTCCTCCATGGTGGAACAGACTGGACAGAGCCTCTGGCTACATCCCACATACCTCCCGATGGGATTCCTCCTACAGGGGGTACCCCTGAAATGCTTTGGCCTCCTCTGAACCATTTTGCACAATATGTCAAGTTTGCTTTCCATGATTTTCTGGTTTTTTTCTCTTAAAATCATCATTGGATCCCATTTTTAGAGAATGGACTTCAGATTCATCACTTGGCATCTGTTAACCCTAGATAAACTTCCTTATCTAACATTAAAACTACCATGAGTTAACCTTCCTTACCTAACTTTCTCTCTGGGTGTCTGGGCTGTAGACCTTGTCTAATCAGGCACATTTCTAATCAAATGTTCCTAATATCAGGCATGTTTCCTAATACTTGTTTTCATGCCCAAGCCCTGCCTTCTCATATTGTGGTTAGGTATTTAAGTTCTTGCTATATTGCTAGGTCAGAAATAATCAGAGGCAAATTTTTATTCAGGTGCAAGAATATATTACTGAATTGTTAAAAATAAGCCAACAATCAGGGCCAGGTTTAGCAGGCCAGGGTACAGGTTTTAAGAAGCAGGATATAGGTTAAACAGTGGCAAAGGGATAACCAACGAGCTGGATCCACCTGACGGGACCCCAGGCTGGGTCTCGAAACCACAGGCAGAGTCCCAGGGATTAGAAGAAGCAGGGATTCCCTCCAGGGTGAATAGGGCAGCCAGAGCCAGTCAGGAACAATGAAACTGTAAAATCCAGATTCTAGGGCCCTTCCCTGGAGATTCCCACCACTGATGGGGGATGAGGCCTAGCGATCTGCATTTTAGCACAAGTCAGGTGATTTGGTGTCCAGCCAAGCTGGAAACCCATGGCAGACAGGTGGGAGCAAGCCGTTGCAGTCCTGAAGTCCCGCTTCTCCTAGCCCACTCCTCAGCAAAGCCTCCTCAGTGAAGCCTCTCCAGCCCTGTGGGGCCTGGTGCAGAAATGACTCTGAGGTCCCCTTTACCCTCAGGGGCTCACAGTCCAGTGGGAGAGACAGATAAGGGGTAGGGGGAGGGGTGGGGAGTTAAGGCACACAGCCAACATACATTTCACATTTATAGCAGGATGAATCTGATGGGGAAAAAAATCAGGAGGCATAGTGCTTGGCTTGAATTTGCTATTTGTGGCTCAGATCATACTTATTTTCCTAAGTGCTTCTTAAGTGTCTTCAGAAATTGAGGCATTCGACTCTCTTGTTCTTCTTAAAGTGTTCCAATGAAGCTGTATTCGCTGCAGACTTCCACCCCACAGACACCAACATCATAGTCACCTGTGGAAAGTCCCATCTGTACTTTTGGACACTAGAAGGAAACTCCCTTATTAAGAAGCAAGGGTTATTCGAGGTAAAGTTAAATTACATTTTTTGTTTTATTTCTCACTGAGTAGTACAAGTGATCAACTAGATATTGAGGAAGCTTTGAGGTATCCTATTTTTTGTTTTGTTTTGTTTTGTTTTAAGTGTGTTCTCACTCTGTTGCCCAGGCTGGAAAGCAATGGCACGATCACGGCTCACTGCAGCCTTGACCTCCTGGACTCAGGGGATCCTTCTGCCTCAACCTCCCAAGTAGCTGGGACTACAGTCATGTGCCACCACACCTGGCGACTTTTTAAATATTTTTGTAGAGACAAGGTCTTCACTGTGTTGCTCAGGCTGGTCTCGAACTCCTGGGCTCAAGCAGTCCTCCCTCCTCAGCCTCCCACAGTGCTGGAATTAAAGGCATGAGCCACTGTGCCCGGCCTATCCCATTCTTAAAATTTGTTTTAATGACAACTATGGGGATGCATCTGGGGGTGTGGTAATAAAGAACATCCTCTGGGATTCCTCACATCATTAGGGAGTCCCTTGTATCTTTGGATGATATTGGGAGGGAAGTGAAGAAAGAGGGTGGAGCAAGCCAGGAGCAGGGCAAGGGCAGGATGCAGTCCAGGGAGCACAGAGCCCACCTGCGTGGCTGAGGCAGGGCGTGCCGCAGGAGGAGGGCAGCCTGCCTTGCAGAGGGTGATTGAGACTGCTGTGCCTTTTATCTGGCCTTCGGGGGCCTGTGGGAGCACCAGGCGAAGCACTTCTTCTTCCCTAGGGACCACTTGCCACCGCCACCCCGAGGCTAATTCCAAGTACCCTTTATTTTATTTTATTTTTTATTGTTTGGGTCGGAGTCTCACTCTGTCACCCAGGCTGGAGTGCAGTGGCACGCTCACGGCCACCGCAGCCTCAACCCGCAGGGCTCAAGTGATCCTTCTGCCTCAGCCTTCCAAGGAGCTGGAACCACAGGCGTGTGTCACCACACCCAGCTCATATTTTGATTTACTGTAGAGACAGGTTCTCGCCAAGTTGCCCAGGCTGGTCTCAAATCCCTGGGCTCAGGCAATCCTCTCACCTCGGCCTCACAAAGAGCTAGGATGACAGGCATGAGCACCGCGCCTGGCCCTGAACACCCTTTCATTTGGTGCTGGAGCTGTGTTCTTCGGGCTGTGGCCATGACAGCCCCACTCTTGCCCCTTCCCACACCCTCCTCTGCTTAGACTGTCTAAGACTTGATGATTCCCGGCTATTTGGAATTGCTCAAAGAGTCCTTATCTTTAAACAGTTAATCTCTTGGCAGACATTACATAATGATAGATAAAAATGGAAGGTGCACAGGGTGGTGACTGAAGCTGACACTGTCTAGTTTGAGGTCACTGTGATTCTAGATATTGCTGATGCAAATAAAGGATGTCTTGGCCTATAATACCAGAACTTTGGGAGGCCGAGGTGGGAGAACCGCTTGAGCCCAGAAGTTCAAGACCAACCTGGGGAACATAAGTGAGACTTTGTCTCTACATACACACACAAAAAAATTTTGTTGTAATTTAAAAAAGAATGTCTTGACAAAAACATACATATATTTACTACATTCTGCAGAAACAAGAAAAGCCAAAGTTTGTCCTCTGTGTGACTTTTTCTGAAAATGGTGACACCATTACCGGAGATTCAAGCGGCAACATCTTAGTATGGGGAAAAGGTAACAAATGATTGTTCCCAAAGCCAATGTTTCTTGGTAATGTCGGAAGTAAGAGGTCAAGCGTGACTTCTGTAAGAACTGTCTGTTAATACAATCTACAGGATTACTATTAAAGTACAAGTTATATAGACATATACATGCATGTGTGCATGTGTAGCTTGAAACTGTAAAGTTAGAACACACAGGAAAACTGGGGAATGATAGGAGTTGTTGACCCTGTGTCATTCTAAAAAGCTCCTGAAGCCCAAGATGTTGTGATGGAATTAATCACGTTATTAGGAGATCTAGTAACAATGATAATGAAGAGGTTATTCATGACTATTTAAATATCTGGAAAATATTTAACTATTCTGATTCATGGGGCCCTTGGCAGACATTATTGAGTGCTGATTGTCTGTCAAATGCTGTGAACATACAAATGAGTCCGATCAGACCCCCGCTGTCAGTGAGCAGTTTTGTAAGGAAGATCCATCACTCAGCCTATGTGGATTCAATTAAGTCCAGTGAGCATTGGTGAGCTCTTACCAGGTTGTTCCGTGGTGAGCAGGTCTATGCAGACCTACCATAAAGTCCCTGGAAGCTGAGCAGCTGAAGAAAGAGGCTAACAAACCCAGTTTCTCAGAAAGAAACATTTCATAGGGACTTACAAATGGAAGCCACAGCAAGATGAGATGGTAGACCCCCATGCCATCACCTCCCAGACCCAAGGCTTGTACACTGTAGAGAAGGGTTGGGTGGAACAATTTAAGTCGACCCCTCAGGGACCAGCAAGAATGCTAGATGCATCTGCCTAAGGGCAGCAGTTATGGTCAAGGTTGTTTTGACCTAAGGGTAGGATTTATGATAACAGTAGATAAAGTCGGAGAAATTCCTGAAACTGGGGTTAATCTGAAGCCAACATGGCGAATTAACATCCAAGATGGAGTTGCTTTAGTGTGCACACAGATGCCAGACAAAAAAAGGGAAAACCACCATCCCCGTGCCCAAGGACCTTAGCATTTGGGTTGGGGTAAAGGTGGAGACAGGCCCATAAATGTAATTTCAGAATAGTACGGTGACTTTTGTCCTTGGCGCTAGGTGTTTTATCCAACTGCTCATTTCATCCTTGGAACAACCCTGTAGCTTGAGCGGGAGCCCCATTCCACAGCAGGGGGAACTGATGCCAAGTCATTAAGTCACTTGTCCAGGACACACAGCTCATTAGGGCTGGAGCTGGGATGTAAACCGAGTCCATACTCAGCCACGGTGTGCTCTGGCCACACAATGTGCTGGGTTAGCCTGTCTTCCTTCCTGCCAAAGTAGTCTGCTTCCTGCTTGTCTGGTGCTCTGTGAGCGTCTAGAAACTGGAGCCTTCATAGAGTCATATCACAGTGATGTTCTAAATGACAATACTGCCTGTTAACACAGAAAAGAAACGAGATTTGAAGATGGGCAGAGGCGAGTCTTTTGATAATGTACCAGTAATGGTTTTCTGGGCGTGTTTAGGTACGAATCGAATAAGCTACGCAGTTCAAGGGGCCCACGAGGGTGGCATCTTTGCACTTTGTATGTTAAGAGATGGCACGCTGGTGTCAGGTGGCGGGAAGGACCGCAGGCTCATTTCCTGGAGCGGAAACTATCAGAAACTTCATAAAACAGAGGTGAGTCAGCAGGACTGCTGAGAAACTCATTTGCCCCTTCAAGCTGTTATCCTGACCAGTTTCCCTGCTAGTTTGAAATCTACAGTTTTAAAAATTGTTGGGATGAAGTTATATGGGGAGAGTGCATAAAAATCACGGAGTTTAACTATAGCTACTAAAATGGAATTGGGCTATAAAATTTGAGGTCACAGTACACACTTAATATTTAAAATATTTTATAATAGAACCAATCTCAATTTCCAAGGTACTATTACCCATATTTTGATTTATCATTAAAGTATTTTTTTTATTTTTAAGCATGTTATTTTGGAGACATTATTTCTGTGATTGAACTAATATTTGTTGGGTGTCTGTTTTGTCTGTGGCTCTCAGCTGAGTGCCAGCATGCTCTCGGGGCTCTGACACCTTTGGATAGCCACTTTTCCTCATTATTACCTGTTTGACAGCCCTGCCTCCTGCAGAAGCCAGAGGCAAGGCATTTAATATTTCTCCTACACACTCACTGAGTTTTCTCCCCCAGGTTCCAGGAAGTTCTGAGCAGACAGATTGCAAAATTGGCATCATTCTGAAGGGTGATGCTCTCCTTCCCTAGCATAGAATGGACACATTGAGGACTTTTCCAACTTCTAAGTCAGATATAACACACGTTAATGTCAGAGAGCAGCATGGCAGCATTCTCTGGCTGTATGAAAATGTGGTTCTGTGGACAATTGCTTTTAATAGAGGGAGGCCTTAGACTGATCTTTGGAAATCACTTCCCCTTGCATGGAGATTATGGCTGTGATAACATTCTTTTTATAGAAAGATGTAACCAGCATTTGATTGAACGTGTTGCGAGTTGCTAGAGTAACTGACATACCCATATTGAGTTGCAACTGCAGTGAAAGCCCTGAAGCCTTATCTGATTTCATAGAAGTTGCTCACCGTTTGTCGGTATCTGTGCCTCCTCTTCATCAACATGGGTCATCATCAACTTTTCTCAAGTCTGTACTGGCAAAGCACACTGGAGAGAGAGACTTTGTAAGAGGACAGGCTGCTTCTCATCATCCTAGAACTGGAGTGCCAGGGTCAGCTTGAACCCCTCCAGGATCCAGCTGTGGGCTTTGCTCTTTTTGTCATGCTAGAACTTTGCTTACACTGTTAAGCAAATTGTTCTTAGTGGGTGTATTTTGAAATTCCTTTTCTTAACACCTAGATTATTCCATGCTTATCAATATAGACAATGGATTTTTAAATTAAACAGTGATGTTGCCAAAGAATTGACTGGTTTTTTGTTTTTGCTTTTTGTTTTGTTGAGTTGGGATTTCACTCTGACCAGGTTGGAGTACAGTGGCACAATCACAGCTCACTGCAGCCTGGACCCCAATCATGGCTTACTGCAGCCTCAACCTCCTGGGCTCAGATGATCCTTCTTCCTCAGCCTCCAGAGTAGCTAGGACTACAGGCGCGTGCTACCACACCCAGCTAACTTTCTGCTTTTTTTTTTGTAGTGACAAGTTCTCATTATGTTGCCTAGGCTGGTCCCGAATTCCTGGGCTTAAGCCATCCTCCTGCGTTGGGCTCCCAAGTGCTGGGATTATAGGTGTGCACCACCGTGCCTGGCCGACCGAGTTCAAGCAGATTTTCAGGAGCTGCTGTTATGGCAGTGTTTTATTATTCTTTAGTTTTCAAGTTGTATCTGCTACTACTGTCAGGAGCCATCACAAGTAAAGAGTAGGCTAGCCAGTAGTTTTCCTTATTTTTAAATTTTGTCAAGGAAAATGCTTTTGCTTAACCTCACTCTTGCTGAATCTCTTAAGGTATATAGAGAGATATAAAATGTTTATTATTTAAAAATAAGGTTTACTACAACAACTGGCCATAGTGTCTATCTGTCTTTCTAAAGCTCCCTCTTTTTATTTTTATATATAAATATATAAACTGTATGGAGCTACCATTATGATATGTAAGCAAATATTTTGAATGACTGAGTTAGCAGTGTCATGAAAGTGTAAATCTTCTTTTCATATGACTCTTTTCAATGCAGATTCCAGAGCAGTTTGGTCCAATACGGACAGTGGCTGAGGGGAAAGGTGATGTGATCTTGATTGGCACAACGAGAAACTTTGTCCTCCAGGGCACTCTGTCAGGAGACTTTGCACCCATTACTCAGGTACGATCCACTCAGCAGGTCTCCCAGACACCCTCATTTTACAGTGTCTCCGACTATAACCCAGCATTATGAGGAACGACTTATTCCTGTGTTCTATTCTGAGATGACCTTTCTCCGCCTGGGAGTTTCAATAGCTGCCCTAAGTCAGCTGGGAGGGGAGAGACGAGAGGGCAATTGTGACAACAGCCTGAAGCCAGGGTTACTCATCCCTGGGGCTCCTGAGTGTTGACTGTGGTGTCTCAGAGAACTGTTTGTCCTGGTTTTGCAGGGTCACACTGATGAACTCTGGGGACTGGCCATCCATGCCTCAAAACCTCAGTTCTTGACCTGCGGGCATGACAAGCATGCCACACTCTGGGATGCTGTGGGTCACCGGCCCGTCTGGGACAAAATAATAGAGGTAAACAGTTATATTTCCCTTTTTCTTATAAAAATTCATCTGGAACGTGTTCATTTATCTTTTGTATGAAACCAATAATGATAAAAAATTACCCAAAGCAAATGTCATTTAATTTGTATCTTTGAAATTGGATTTAACATTGCAATCGCGTTTAACAGTGTTACTCTTAACATTACCTTGAGCGGTCTCATCCATGTAATTCTGAAATTTACCCCTGAATTTTTCAACACCAAGTCTGCCTTTGTGTATTCAGATTTCCTAACTGACTTAAGAGCTGAGAAATACTTGTTAAGAGGCTGCAGTCTACGTACAGTGTGCCCTTTGGACCAGAATTTACAAGCTGTACTGAAAACATACGGTTTAATTTATCTTTACATTTTGAGTTTAATTGGTAAAGTGACAACCATAGTTTTGAAGTCCGCATCTCTGTGAAGAATTTTCAGAATGAGCCCTGCGATGTCCTTTCTCTCTATATAAAACGCTCGTGTATTTCTAGAGCACTGATTGCCTGCCAAGCACCGCACAAAAGTTACAGCAATCCTTGCAGCAGCCCTGCAGGTGGAAGATTTTTTGTTTTTGTCTTTGCTTTTGTTTTTTCACTTTTTTTGTTTTATTGATTAGGAAATTGAGGCTTAGCGATGTTAGATAACTTGCTCAGGCCTTTCAGTTAGTAAATGACAGAGCCAGTGTTGACACCCTGCTCAGTCTGACTCTTAAACTCATCTCCTTCCACAGCATCAAGCTGCAGTGAGTCAAAAGCACATTCTCTGCCACCCATGCCTTATGACTGATACTGTCCCATTGATGAGAATAGCTCCTCTTGGGCCACACACGTCATCCTTTCGGCATGTCCCAGGTGCTGGATTCGAGTTCTGGCTCTCCTTCCCTTTACTTTCCCGGAAGGGTGCTTAGGGGTGCCGGTCACTAGTGGCCAACCAAGTGTCAAGATGGAGGGCCCAAGGGGCAGCACTGCCACTCGGAGAAGAGGGCGAGTGTGGCCAAGTTGGTGGCAGGGGCTGAAGGAAATGGTGTCCATGTCATGCCTGTGTCCTGGTGGTAAGGAAGGGCGGCTGCCCTGTGGTCTTAGTGAGCTTGGCAGCCCCACCAAAAACGCTGGCAGCTGCTCTGTTTCCCGCTCCCCTGCCAGGCTGTGAATCACTCAGCTGGCATGAGGGTAGGAGCTCTGAACTGGACGCCAGGTACCTGGAGTGAAGCCTGGCTCCTCTGCCTCCCAGCCCCAGGATGTTTGGGCAGGAACACTTGCCCCCTCGACCCTCAGTGTCTTCATCTCAGACTGTGTGGAAGCCCCAATGCTTTGTGAATAATGGAGCTTCTGGTGCCCCTGGTCTATTTGTTAAGCCCTGATGGGATTAGTCACAGCTCCCACCTTGGAGAAGGCATTGGAATAATGTCATCACATCTGGAAAGTTTCTTTCTGGTCTCCTGGTTTTGGGCACTCCAGCAGTCTCTTGGTGACTGTCCCCATTCCCATCCCCATCACTGCTTTTTCTTGATCTTGCTATGATTAGTCTCTTCTCACGTCTGTCCATCCTACACACTCCCGCCGGTGATCTCTGATCTAAAGCACCAATTCCATCATGCTGCTCTTCTTATTGAAAGAAAAAAAAGACACTCACAGTGTTCTGATTTCCTAGTGATCCAAGTCCCCGCGGTGGCAAAGCAGCCAACATCCTAGTGTTTTCATGGCCTTCCTCCCACCCCTCGTTTCCTGCTCTATAAACCACTGCCTCCACCTGTCGTTCCTCGTGTGTGCCCAGACTGTGCAGCTGCCATCTCTGGGATCATATTGTGGCTCCTTCGACCCTGTCAAAAACAGTCTCGGCGTGCCCACGCCCCCTGCCAACACCAGGGATCACTCCTCCTCGGCCCGAAGGCCCAAACCCAGGGCTCCAACCCCACGACACCTTGGCCCAGTTTCCAGTGTGCCTTCCTCTCTCCCTCCCTGGGTTCCCACAGACCCTTGTTTTAGCTGCCTTCGTCTGACATGTCCCACCTTATGTTAGAGTAAGTAACAAACATGTATGCGTACCCCTAGAGCATATGCCTCACCCGTCTTGTGAGCCATCCAGGGCTGCCACAGGGTCCTGCACCCAGCAGGCACTCACCCAGGTGAAGTGGAACTGGGTGCTGTGGCCATATTTCCAGACAGATCAAGCACACTATTTGATGCGCCTACATTCAGTACAGGGGTCAGCTCAGGGGCTAGGTTATGTCAGCTAGGACTTAGAAGCAGAGCACTCACTTGTTTGTCTTTCATCAGATTATTGTAGATATGCAAGGGTATAAGACAAAAGGAGAAAAAATCTAAAAGGATAAAACTTTAGCATTATTGAAATGTGGCATTTGTTCAGGGAGGAAAACATTTTTCTCTCTGGAGAGAAAAGAGATTTTTCCAATAGAGCCCTCCAGCCCCAGCAATTAGAGCTGTGTGTGTGTGTTTGATGCTGTAGTGTTGTATCTGGCCATCAATTTACACTTCCTTTAAAATATTTTAGGATCCAGCTCAGTCTTCTGGTTTTCATCCTTCAGGGTCTGTGGTTGCAGTTGGAACACTCACAGGGAGGTAAGTCCAGCCAGCAAGGCTTGTGCTTTCAAAGCGTATGGGAAGAGGCTCCTTGTTGTTTGTCTTTTCTCAGGGGCGGGCTGCTTCAGCTCGTGGCTTCTAAGGACCTGCCAAGAATTAAGTCAGAACTAAAACGATGGTCCATTACACTTTGAACTTGGGAAAAGCTGAGGAGAGCTATGGAGCCTCTCGCCTAGAAAAAGGCGTTCTAACACACACACACACACATACACACACACACACACACACACTTTGTTTGCCATTTCAGAGGATTTATGGAGCTTCTCAAGCCCTAATCTTGAGGCTATGGGAGGAGCCTCGACTTTGGAATCAGGTGAGAAAGCATTTAGAAGTGCTGGACATTTAAAAGTGCTTTTTCTACTGTAACCCCAGCACTTTGGGAGGATGAAGCAGGAGGATCACATAAGACCAGGAGTCGGGGAGCAGACTGGGCAACATAGTGAGACCTCCATCTCTACAAAAAATAAAAATAAAAAGATTAGCCAGGCATGGTGGCACATACCTGTAATCCTAGCTGCTTGGGAAGCTGAGACAAAAAGATCGCTTAAGCCCAGGGGTCGGAGGCTGCAGTGAGCTATGATTGCACCACTGCACTCCAGTCTGGGTGACAGAGCAAGACCCTGTCTCTAAGGGAAAAAATGTTTCTTTTAAAGTGCTTTTTCTAGCAGCCCTTTCAGAATTTTAGAAGCTGCCCACATCCAGGGCTTCATACTCAGAATTCACTCATGCATGCTTACCTGACGCCACAGATATGCCAGGTGAAAGATCTGCACTTGAATCTCAGCTCTCCCTCTTAGTAGCAGTGTGTCTTTGAACCAGTTACACAAACTCTCTGAACTTGTTTATTCTTCTGTAAATTATGATAACATGGCCTGCTTGGCTGTGTTGCACTGAGGATTGAAGGTACCTGCCGGGGTTGCCTGGCAGGTGATTAGGTTGGTTGTTATTATCATTATTTTGCAAGTTTTGATGGGACCATTATGTTGTTTATCATAATATATATATTTACTCTGGTTTTATTCAAATATTTTTCATCCCATCCTTCCTCTCTGAAAAGTGTACCACCTAGATGCTGTTGTTATGAGTCTGTACGTATAAAGAAAGGCTTTGTAATTCATAGGAAGCAGTATCTTAAGAGTTGGACTCCACGTATTCTGAGGAATTCTTCATGAAAATGCACAGTCTCTTACACATGGCGCGTGCACGCGCACACACACATACACACATTGCACCTTCCATTTGACTTTCTTTGAGATAGCTGGAGCTTCAAATTCATCAGGCTCCCGCCTTCTGATGACTGGCCAACAGCCAGCCTGACAGACAGATGTCACCATATTCCCTGTGCATGGTAAAACATGGTGACAGTGCTCAGAACCACAGACAGTGCCTGGGGTGGGTGAGACAGAACATGTAACCTAATCTCTCCCGTCGTCTCCACCTCCTGCATCTCAGGTCTGAGCGCCAGGCAGGGCTCTCAAAGTGTCAATTTCACAGAACTTTTCAAAGGCGTATTCTAGTTGGCCCCAGTCTCTCTGGGTGTTATGTTTTTTGGCCTCTGTCAGGGTTAAATGGTACATTAAAGGTAAACAGTTGTTGGAGATGCAAGAAATCAGTGCTGAAAAGTAAAATCCAAATTTCAGGGAGGACAAGATGCCCTCCAGTTCGTGGTAATGGCGAGGGCCCGTGTGGAAAGCGAAGACAGGTCACTCTACCTCTGTAGACATGCTGATAGGATCAAATGATCCAGGGTGAAAGTACAGCCGCAGGGACCTGCGTTCCGTTCTCTCCTTAAAATCACTTGGGCTCACTGCCTGCCACCCCCTGAGAATGGGACAGGCAGAAGCGCTCGCTCATCCTCAGAGTTTACAACACTTAGTGAGAACCCTGTCCTCCTCAGGCTGCAGGGTCTTGTACCGCCTTTGTGATTTGACTTGAACATTGAGCCTGCAGCATAGACCTGGACTCTTAGCCCCATCTTATCGTCAAGGAAGCTGGGCCCCCGAGAGGATAAATTCAGAGAGCAGTCCTCCACTCTCCTTCCCACCCTCCCCTGTCCTTTCTCTCACCCTGTGAGTTGCATGCTGGCACTCACGTAAGGTCTGCACCTCAGCCTGCCTTTGCCTGAACAGCGCAGCTCAGAGCATCATCACGTGGGTATCCCAGCCTCTCCTCCCACACTGCTCCTGCTTCCCCCTGGGTGAGGGTGGACTCCCATGGGTGGTCGCCCTGGGTGAGATCTGGGTGAGCTCCTATGGGTAGTCACCCTGGGTGACATCTAGGTGGGCTCCCGTGGGTGGTCTCCCTGGGTGAGATCTGGGTAGGCTCCCGCAGATGGTTGCCCTGGGTGAGAGCTGGGCGGGCTCCCGCGGATGGTCGCCCTGGGTGAGAGCGAGATAGGCTCCCGTAGGTATCTGCTGCTTCCCCAGACCACAGGCCTGACACTAGGTGTTGACATCTCTTCTTCTCTCTCTCCTTCTACCGATAAATGGCAAAACACAAGCACTGGGAGGCCACATGTTAGTGGTGGTCACTGAATGTTTTTGAATGGTAGCCAGCATGCTGTTCCTTTCTTTAGGACTTGCTTATGTAAAGGAAATTTTCTTTGAGTAAAAGTTTGGAAAAGCTTTTATGCTTAATCTTTTCGAATAGCCCTATTGTAACAGTCTTCATGTTCTCATTAAACAACTTTTTCTTGTGTTTACAACAGGTGGTTTGTGTTTGACACAGAAACAAAGGACTTGGTTACCGTTCACACGGATGGAAATGAACAACTTTCTGTGATGCGTTACTCACCAGGTCAGAGCACAAACCATTCACTACCTGAAAATTCCAACAGAATGATGCAATTCTGTGCAGATGTCTTTAAAGAAAAGATGTCACAAGCCTCCTCAGAGTGAAACTTAAATTAGACGTGATGTAATTGTGGCATTCAGGGTTCTTGTCCCTCCTCTGGGTCACAGTGTACTAGGAAAATTTCAGATATAGAGAAAATTAGCCAGAAGAGCCTCTGCGTACCCACCACTCAGTCTCAACAAGATCAGTGCTTGGCTGGTCTCGTCCCTCTGTACCTTCCCCCCACTGTCCCCTCCCTTACTATTTGAAGCAGTTCCCAGGCATCTTACCACTCTATCTGTTAATAGTGTTGTATAATCTCAAAAACATGAGGACTCCTTTTTAAAGGCTTTATTGAGGTATCATTTATATACAATAATTAACCATGATAAATGTGCAACGCAGTGATTCTTAGAAAACTTGTAGAGGTGTGCAGCCATCCCCGCAATCCAGTTTTAGAACCTTTCCATCACCCCCGAAATTCCCTCCATGCCTGTTAGTCATTCATCTCCACCTCCACCCTCAGTGCTGGACAACCAGCAATCTGCTTCCTGCCTCTACAATTTGCCTTTGCTGGACATTCATGTAAATGCAATCATACAATATGTAGGCTGTTGCATCTGGCTTATTTCACTTAGAATAATGTTTCGAGATTAATCCGCATTATTGTGCATGTAGCAGTAATATATATTTTTTAATCACTGGAAAATATTGTATATTATGGATATATGCACATTTTGTTTATCTACTCATCAGTTCATGATGGGTTTGGATTGTTTCTGATTTTTTACTACTATGAATAACCTGTGAACATTCATGTATGAGGGAGGGACCCAAACCCCTAGAATTTATTTATAAAAAATTATGTGTTTATTCTTACATGTTTAAACTTCAGTCACCTTTAAATACTCTCTATTTGATGAAGTACACCTTTTGAGACACTTTTCCACTGCTCAAGACAGTTTTTGAACTTTTCAGTTTTTATGCCTTTTAGTCCTTCTGCTGTTTTTTGTTTCACCTCTTGCACATCAGCAAAACATTTCCCTTTTTCATCTGGAGAAACAGAAAAAAAGTCACTTAGAATGAGATCGGGTGAATTGGGAGGGTGGGACATAGGGGTCATGCTATTTTTGATCAAAAACTGTTGATCATTCAGCACAGTGTAGGCAGGTGTGGTTGTCATGGTGGAAGAACCAGTCACCTGTTTGCCATAACTCAGGACATTTCTTCGGCAACACAGAGTTGCACAGCAATGCTGCCTCGTGCACTGATGCCGATGGGTTCCTAGAACACTTAGCCTAGCAGGGAAAGCCCTTTTGGAGGAGCCTGCCCTCCAAAAGACAATTCTGGGATTTTTTTGGTTCCCCCTTCTGTGTGTCTTTTTGTAGCTATATGTTTCATTTCTCTGGAGTAAATTCCCAGGAGTGGAGTTGGTAGATTATATGATAACCTTATATTTAACTTTATGGAATGACCAAACTACTTTTCAGCGTGGCTGTACTGTTTTCCATTCTCACCAGCAATGTGTAAGAGTTCTGGTATCTCCGCATCCTTACCAAAGCTTACTGTTATCTGTCTTTTTTATTGTAGTCATTCTAATAGGGGAGTCATGGAATCTTGCTGTGATTTTAAATGGCATTTCCATAGTCACTATTGATGTTGAGCATTTTTCATGTGCCTGTTAGTCATTCCTATATCTTCTCTGGTGAAACATCTTTTCAAATATTTTGGCCAATTTTAAATTAGATTGTCTTACTATTTAGTTGAAGAGCTCTTTATATTTTCTATATATAAGTTCTTTATCAGATATATAATTTACAAATTCTTTTCCCAGTGTATGGCCTATCTTTTCATTTTCTTAGTGGGATCTTTTGAATCACAGACGTTTTGTATTTTGATAAAGTCCTGTTTATCAGTTTTTTCTTTTGTGAATCATGCTTTTAGTGTCATACCCAAGATCATGAAGATTTTCTCTTATGCTTTCTTTTTAGAAGCATTGTTGTCTTAGCCCTTGCATTTAAGTCTATGATCAATTTTGAATTAATTACACAAGAGTTACAAGAGTACACAACAGTTAATTCTTGTGTACTGTGAGAGGTAAGAGTCTGTTTGTTCCACATTTAGATAATCCAGTTGTCCCAGCACCTTTTGTGGAAGAGGCAAGCCTTTTCCTGTTGATTTATCATGAGACTTTTGTCAAAAATCAGTCGATCATAAATTTAAAAATTTACTTCCTGATCTGTGTTTACTCTTGTACCAATACCACACAGTCTTTGGTACTAGGACTTTGAAGGAACTTTTCAAATTAAGTAGTCTGACTCCTCCAACTTTGTTGGTTTTTTTGTTTTTGTTTTTGTTTCTCAAAATGGTTTCAGCTATTTTAGGCTCTTACTACATATAAAATTTTATACAAGTTTTAGGATCAGCTTGTCGATTTCTTTTTTTTAAGACGGGGGCTCACTCTATCACCCAGGATGGAGTACTGTAGCACAATCATAGTTCATGGCAGCCTCGACCTCCTGTGCTCAAATAATCCTTCTGCCTCTGCCTCCCAAGTAGCTGAAACTACAGACACAAGCCATCATATATAACTAATTTTTTTTTAATTTTTTTGTAGACACAAGACCTCACTATATTGCCTAGACTGGTCTTGAATTCCTGGGCTTAAGCAGTCCTCCCACCTTGGCCTCCAAAAGTACTGAGATTATAGGCATTAGCCACAATGCCCAGCCTAGCTTGTCAATTTCTCATTTTAGAGAGTCTACCAGGATTTTAATCGAGATTATGTTGAATTTATAGATCAATATGAGGAAAATTGCCTTGATAACATTGAGTCTTGGTAATCTATGAACAAGGAATGTCTCTCCATTTATTTAGATCTTTTAAAAAATTTTTCTCAGCAATGTTTTATAGTTTTTGGTATACAAATCTTGCATTTCCTTTATTAAGCTTATTCCTAAGTAAGATATCTTTATGCTATTGTGAATGGAATTGTTTTCTGAATTTTATTTTCAGATTATTGGTTGCTAGCTAGCATATAGAAATAAGATTGAATTTTGCACATGAATTTTATATCCTTTCTAAACTCTTATTAGTTTTAGTGCAGTGGCCTTTCCTTATCCACGGGGGATATGTTCCAAGACCCCCAGTGGATGACTGAAACCATGGACAGCACCAAACCCTACATATACTGTGTTTCTTCCTATCCATACATACCCATGATAAAGTCTAATTTATAAATTAGTCACCATAAAAGATTAACAACAATAACTAATAATAGAGCTATTATAACAATATACTATCATACAACTTAGATGAATATGGTGTCTCTATCAGAATATCATAAACTATGTAATATTTTCAGACCATGGTTGACTGCAGGTAACTAAAACCTGGAAAGTGAAACTGTAGACAAGGGGGTCAGCTGTGGGGTGTGTGTGTGTGTGTGTGTGTGTGTGTGTGTGTGTGTGTAATCCTTTGGATTTTCTTCGTACAGGATCATGTCATCTGCAAAGACAGTTTGACTTCTTCCTTTCCAATCTGTATGCCTTTAGTTATGGGGTTTTTTTTCTCCTTTCTTATTGCATTAGCTAGCATCTCTAGTACAGTGTTAAGCAGAAGTATCATGGACCCCTTGCCCTGCTCCCCATCTTAGGAGAAAAAACACTCAATCATTAGGGATAAATATGTTCTTTATCATGATGAGAACATCCCCTTCTATTCCTAATTCATGTAGGATTTTTAGCAGGAATGGGGGTTGAATCTTATAAAATGCTTTTTTTCTGCATCTGTTGAGATGATTGTGGGCATTTTATCCATTATTTTAATATTTTGCATTGATTTTCATTGTATTATATTACATTAATTTTTAGATGTTAAACCAACTTTATATTCCTATGATAAATCCCACTTGATCATGGTGTATAATCCCGTTTACATATTGCTGGATTATATTCATATTCTGTTAAGAATTTTTGCATCCATGTTTACGAAAGATATTGGTCTTTATTTCCTTGTGATGTCTTCGTATGTCTTAGTTTTGAAGGTACGTCTGGACTTACAAGTGTAAGTTGGGAAGTGTTCTTTCCTCCTCTATTTTCTGAAATAATTTGTGAAGGATCAATATTTCTTTATTGAGTATTTGATAGAATGCATGTGAGTTCAATGAAACTATCTGGGCTTTTCTTTATGGCTTTTAGATCACGGATTCAGTTTCTTTACTTGCTACAGGTCTACTCATATTTTCTGTTCCTTATTGAGTCAGTTTGGTAATATAGATCTGTTGAGGAATTTTTTATTTCATCTAAGTTGTCTAATTTGTCTACATAAAGTTGTTTGATATTTCCTTATAATCCTTCTAATTCTTGTGAGGCTGGCAGTGAGTAGCTCATCTTTTATTCTTGATTTGTGTAACTTATGTCTTCTTTCTTTTTTTATTGATTTATCTAGCTAAAGGTTTGTCCATTTTGAAGAACTATTTGGTTTCACTGATTTTTCCTGTTTTTCTGTTTTCTGTTATTTTTCTGTTATCATTGTGATTTCCTTTCTTCTGCTTGATTTATGTTCAGCTTGTTCTTGTGTTATTTATTAGAGCTACCTTTCTTTTCTGGTATGCATGTTTAAAGCTATAAATTTCTCCTTAAGTACTATGTTAGCCACTTCCCATAATTTTTGATATATTGTATCTTCATTTTCATTCAGTACAAAATAATTTTCTGATTTCCCTGAAATTAAAACTGCACCCAGTTCTGCTCTTTTATTTTTAACATATCCACGATATCATCGCCTACTCCCCAACCCAGATTAACATTGCTGTCTTAACAAAATCAGATGACCAGTTGGGTATTCAAATTTTCAGTTGGTTTTTTCTAAAAAAATAATAATTTGTTTATTAAATCAGGATCCAAAAAAAGGTCTTCACATGGCAATTGGTTGCAGTGTCTCATAAGTTTCTTCTAATCCGTGGGCATTCGCACTCTCTCTGCCTCTCTTGCAGGAAATTTCTTGAAGACTCTGGCTCACTTTTCCTGTCGCATTTTCCACACTGCATTTTGCTGAACACTTCCTTTTTTTTTTTTTTTTTTTTAGTTGGAGTCTAAC
>CAUYQG010137532.1:0-62976 GCA_963574415.1 Tarsius wallacei | reverse complement strand
ACTTTTATTTTTATAAAAAAAAAAAAAATAAACCATACCAAAAAAAAAACACAAACCAAAACAAAAAAAAAAAAAAAAAAAAAAAAAAAAAAAAAAAAAAGGTATAAGAAGCATCAAGATACTGACCCGTGTCCTGAAGGAGCAATGAAGTATAAACAGCACTGAACCCTGTTATCAGGCATCTGACGTCTGTTCACTCGGGATTCTGCATTTAGGTAGTCTTCAAATTTACTATCAATATAGTCGATAACAGGCTGCCAGCTATAAAATATAGATTAAACAAAACAATTGAGTGCAATTCTACATATGAATGAACTGATGACTGTTAAAGGATATTTTTTTTGAGTTGGAGTCTCACTCTGTCACCTAGGGCTGGAGTGCAGTGGCATACTCACAGCCACCCCAGTGTCAATCTGCTGGGCTCAGGCGATCCTTCCATCTCAGCCTTCCAAGTAGCTGGAACTACAGGCGTGCGCTATTGTGCCTGGCTAATTTTTTTTTTTTTAATTGTAGAGATGAAGTCTCAAAAAGTTGCCAGGCTGTTTTCGAATCCATGAGCTTAGGCAATCCCCTTACCTTAGCCTCCCAAAGTGCTGGGATTATAAGCTTGAGCCACTGTACCTGGCCAGTGATCAGTATTCTTAAATAGGCAAAAACCCATCTACCTCTGAAAGACACTGCAAATCATTCTACACACTGATCCCAAAATAGGTGTAAGTTATGCTGAATAAATGTTGATTCATTATATTTTAAAACTTTCCAAATGAAAATAGATTAGTGTAAAAACACAGCTAACTTATTAGTATGCTATTTGCACTGATAAGTATATCAGTGCTAACATAATTTACAATATGAAAACAATTACACTCACAGAGCTTTAATTTTCAAATGAAGAGATTAAACAATATAAAAACTTCAAGATGAACTTAGGGGTGTTAAGAGTTGATGGAAAATGACCTCAAAGCAATATGAAACTAAAAAAATAAATATTATTTATAAAATACTAAGATAATTAGTTCAGACTAAAACTTCAAGGTTGTTTTCTTCACTTTTGATTTACAGAAAAACTGAAGGTCTAAAAAAATCAGGTTTAAATTATGATGTGGTAGAAAATAATGTATACAAAAGGATAAAATTTTAGTATACTTCAGGAAGACAAAGGAGGAAAAAGAGTATAGTACAGTAAAAAAAATTTTAAAGTTTTTACAATAATGACAATTCTTATATCTAGCTATGTTTCATAATTTGTCTCAAAAACAACTGTATGATAAGTATTATTCTCCATTTTATAGAAAAGGAAATAGGTTTAAAAAAGTTAAGGAACTTTATCAATTAAGTGGTAAAATTGGTATATGAACACAAGTCCTATCCATCGAAGTTCAGTGATCTCTGCTAACATGAAAAGTTTTTTAAATGTTAATGAGAAAAAGTGTAACCACCAAAGTATCCCAAATGTACTAGAAAGCTGAAAGGAGAAACCATTCTTACCAATTACTATTATCCACTGCATCCCCAAATCCTGGAGTATCAACTATTGTGAGCAGCAACTGAACACCACCTTCTTTGATTAAAACTTTGGATTGCTCCACCTGTAAGAGTCATCGGTGCAGATGTCAATATACACATTATACCAGAGGTATCCTATAAGGGGTCAGAGAGAGAGACATTCAAGTTTGTCAAAACCAATTGGGAAACTGTTTGCAAATTAAATCTACCCACTCCCACATTTTCTTCAGAATCAATGGTTGTGGGCACTGGAAGTCCTGGTTATTTGAAAGAAAAGCACATACATAATGGGCAAACTCATGCTGGATTATGGCCATAATTGGTATAAAAAGGAAACGAGAACTGATAAAATAGCCACTAAAGTCTTATAATATTTATATAACTTAAATGTGCATCTAATAACACAAATAAACAATGTGAGTGATTCAGTAATTCAGAGTTCAAATGTGATTAATGAGACAAGCATGTCTAATCTACCATTTATAATTTATAGTAAATGTCTACCTGGACTATTCTCCATCAAGTTTGGTCATACCAATTACTTAAGTGAAGTCACTACCATTTCTAAATTTTTTTCAGCATGGCTGTAACTACCCTTGAGTTTATGTTATGTCTAAGATCCAATCCTTTTCTCAAATGTGATATTCTACATTATGCTCAAGATAATCAGTAAAAGTTCAGACAGCAAAAAAGAAAAAAGAAAAGGAAAAGGAACCAATGTATTCTGGTAGAATAAATCTTCAGTTATGGTCTGAATTTTTTAAAATGTTGTTTGAGAAAGGATATTGAACTTTAACAATAACAACAGTTCCTAGCACAATTTAAGATATTCTGTAACCTCAAGCTCTGTACCAGAAGATATACATCTTACAGCCTGGACATATGCTGCTGCTAAATGCAAACTATCAGTTTTCAGGAGCCCAAGATAAAGCAAGCATTGATTCAAATAGAAAAGGGAAATGATTCCCCCAGAAAAAGTTAGGTTTTCACTCAATATACATTTATATCAAGTGCTTATTAAGAACAGAGGCTCCAGATATGCTGATAAACTAATTTAAGAGGCAAGAATTATACTCCAACTTTGAGTTTTAAATGCATAAGATGGCATAATTAATTACTACTGCTTAAGGGCAAAATGTGATCATGGGCACTTTAAAAGCAGCTTCCACTTTTTCTGGGGGGGGGGAGGAAAAGCTTGTTATACCTTGAGAAAGTCGTTCTATTTCCCTTTGGCATGTTTCATAGATCCTGGCTAATGAAGAGACTGAGACAATGAGCAAGAAAGTCTGCAGCAACACTGTCTAATAGCACTTTCTGTGATGACGGAATTGTTCTGAAGCCGCACTGTCTGATATGATAGTCACTTGCCCATATGACCATTTAGCCCTTGAAATGTGACTCGTACAAATGAGGAGCTGAAAGTTTAATTTTATTTCATTTGAATTAACTTAAATAGTCACATGTGGCTAGTGACTACTAAAATGAACAGTGCAGACTTATAGCAATCAAGAGTTTTTTGTTAATAGTTTTATTGTCAAGAACAAAACTTATTAAAACCTAAAAAAACTGCCTGAGACTTGGACATGCATGTCTACTGGGGACTTCTTTTCTTTTATACAAATAAGATGCTAAAGTCTTATCTTTTAGATCAATGTTCTTCAAACTGCTTTGATCATGCTATAAACTATCAGTGAAATTTTCGAGCACCCCAAATATATTTATTTACCAACTGTATGCTACTAACAATCAGAATATTAAATATTAATATGAACTAATTTCTCTGTAGATTAAAAGAGTAAAAACATCAACAAACAAGAGTGGTATGCTCATCATTCGGGAGATCACGGTTATGTTATATACCACATAACTAACACAGATAGTCTGATATCAGGTTACCCTAATAGTATGAGGGAGGCAAATAACTCAGATTCATCAGTGTTAGATCATCAGAACTAAAAAAAAAATTTAAAGATATCATCTCACCTGGCTTGAAAAGTTCATATTTTATTTATATGATGGCTCTTTAGTCAAAGAACAGTTAGGTTCAAATCTAACATCTCAATACATCTTGAATTCACCCCCATCTCCTTCATAAAAACAGGTCATTTATTTATGGCAATTGTCACTGAAGCAGAAATATCCAAAGTAATCATGCCACCCCTTTACCTACTAATTACTTTAAATGACATAGTACTGTACAGTATACTAGAAACTGATACAAAAGTACAATTGTTCTACATTAGTCACCTCCCAATTTTACTCCAAACTATTTCTGGTCCCCGTATTACTAAACAAAGTCCCTCTACTTTTAGCAATATGCTATATACCAATTACAAGCTTTAAACTTAGCTTAGATTTTAAGATGTTTCCCTGTTTAAAAAACTATCAGTTCAACAATTTAATTACTTATTTACTTGATAAGAAAAATGAAGATTTGTATTTTATGAACTTTAAAGAGTCTGTTTATAAAGCTTCTTTTCCTGTATGGCCTATGAAATTCTGTGTATCCATACATGGTCAAATACAAAGTCAGCAACATATGGAAGTGATCCAGAAAACATAACTGTAAACTAGTGCCATTCACAGGATTCAACTGTATCCTATCATCTGGTTTTGCATGTAACCTCATGGGATTCATGGAAAACAAATGAGTTCAAGTTCAGGAATTTCAAACTTTTCTTAACAAATCTATTCCAAATGGCTACTTTCCCATGCACTTTCCTTAAGCAGGTCACATCAGCATATTTTATGGCATCACTCAGAGTTCTCTAAGATTAAATGTCTAATTTAATAACAAAGGAATGAATCAAGGGCATTTTCAACTGTTTCTCCCTGAAAAATATATAATAACTAAAACCCATTATATTGTTTATGTATAATTAATTTATTGAGGCCTCTTTTGGCTTCTAAGATTCCAGAAATCCAATGTACTTGTTTTCTAGTACTGAGTTTTCAGTTTTTCAATCTGAGAAAAAAAGTCAAACCTTCAACATTTATTATACAGCTTCATAACCAGAAGACTGCTAAATACACTAACTTGTTCTAACCTAACGTTTATGTACCATTTATTAAGGCAGATAAAAAATATTTAATTAAGCACATAAACTATTGAAGAAAGTGTTAAAATCTTCTGTTAAGAGCTTACCTCTACCCACACTTGCTCGAGAAGTAGCATTCCAGCCAAAATTCTGGAAAGACTTGAACAGACCAAGATATTCCATTCAGCTCAAACACAGGAACTATTTTGATTATTTAGTGTTTGTCAAAAGACAGACACGATTGTAAATGCTTCATCATGTTCCACAAGAAAATAAAATGACCAATAATAGAGTAGTTATACCTGAAGACTACTTCCTTCTTATCAAGACCAAGAACAACTTTAAGAAAGTTGATATAAAATTCCTAATTCCACCTTCTACTTGAAACCATTCTATTCCTCCTATCCCTGGTCTCCTTACACTGAAACCTCAAATTCCTCACCCCTTTCATTTTCTATTAGCAACTTCCTTCCCCAAACCTTTATTTCTCTCCCTTTCCAACTTAGAACTCATTCTGTTCCTATACCATAAAATTCATGACCTTCAATCTCAACAGGAATTTCCCTTCTGTCTAATATTCCTCTTACATGCCCCTTAGTCTCATGCCTCTCCCATTTCCACTATGGCTATTCCCAAACCCTCTATTCTACCATGTCTGCCACCATGCTCAGCAAAGTACCTCCCATCTCCAGTTAAAGATGAGAGCATTTCGAACTTATCTGAATCAGCACTGTGCCTTTTTTATTGCATGAAATAGATGCTCTTTTTTCATAAAGCTAATTTCTCAATCTATGCTGGGGTTCTGATTTATTTCCATCCTAGAGTCATCTTGATGATTGTTTATGCTATTCCCCCTGTATCTTCAATCTCTCATTTCTAAGGGACTGACTTGTCACAGGATATAACCAATCTCAAGTCTCTTTTGGAAAAACCACTCTCTCAGTCCTTCACACTCACCTCTGGAAATTCCCTCTTATCCCGTCCTTCACAGCTATCATCCAGTTTCACTGCCTCACTTAAACCACTCACTTCTCAACCCAGTGCCATCTTGCCCTTTATCCTACCATTTCATTAAAAGATATTTTACCTCAATGGCAAGGTCACCTCTATGGCACCTAACCAGCACTGTTTTCACTACATGATTGTGAGAACTTTGACTATGCCCATCATCACTATAGTCCCCAAACTTGGTATAAGACAATCATTCAAATGCATTATATGAATATCCAGTTCAAAGCACTATTAAAATTGGACCAGTACAGGAGAGTTTCCTAACTGTGCTCTGCAGAAAATTTTTCAAGGAGTCTATTTATAACGTGTGCTATCTTAGGGACAGGATCTATTGTTTTTACCTTTTCTTACCTTCAAAATTTTTGAACCCACTTAATCTACAATAGCGGTTTATAAAACTTCCCCAGCCAAGAAAAAGTTTTAAAGGGTACCAATATAAAATTACCAACTAAGAACTTAAAAAAAAAATCTAGCACTGTCATTACACAAAAATATCTTAATAGAATATTATATGAGAAAATTTAAATGAACTTAATCTCAGAATAAAGGATAGTTTTTCCCAAGAAGGGACAGATGATAACCTTTCAGTGACAGAAAATGATTTTAAAATTTTCTTAAATCAAAATGAAATTGCAAAAAAAAATTAAAATTAAAATGTTTAATATGCAACAAAATTATAAAATAAGATGTAATTGTTCCACACATACAACATTGTACATAATATTTTTGCTTAAAACTGTTAACCTAGGGAGCTATATTTGAGATTGGAACACGAAGTGGAGCTCAAATGTCAAATTTTGCTGTCACTTCATTTTAATCAGCCTACTGAAAAAAATATATGAATGAAGACAGAAGTAATACAGTAATCTCATTCCATTTCTGAAAGAACTAAGGAGAAACTTTTCCCTCTCCTACTTTCTCCCCAGCAGAGACAGAATAAAATCAGTTTGCACCAGGGCAGGAACACCAAAGAACAGTGGTTCTTAAAGTGTTGTACCCAGACTGGTAATAATACATTCTAGGAACAGAAATGGAAATGCAAATTCTTTTGGCCCTACCTCAAACTTACTAAATAGCAAACTTTTATAAGAAACTCAGCAACCTGTGTTTTAATAAGACTCCCAGGTGACTGTGATGCGCACTCAAGTTTGAAGACCATTGGTATAAAGAATTCCAATACTGTTGTAAGCTCACATTTGCAAACACACAGCCCAAGGTTCTAAGGCCCAAGATAGGAGGTTAAGAATCAATCTTAAAGAGCTTCTATCTAATACTGAAAACTTTACTTGAATCAGAACCACATACAGGAAGCTCAGAATCAACTATCTGTTCACCGTAAATAGCTTCCTCTTCCTTACAAGATGGTGAATGTGAATCAATTTCTCCTTTAAGATACAAGTCTATTTCAAATAGATAATGCTCAGAGACATGAATATGAGATTGTGATTTTTATTAAAATTTCATCCCTTACTCAGCCACATCACATGAGAAGATCTTTCTTTTATTTGTTTTTTTTCAATAGTTGGAAGTGTTCCACAAAGCCTTCAGGTCAGGAAAATTGCAGACATTTGCCTTTTGAAACTCAGAACTGTATGCTTTTATCGGTCTAATATGTTGGGCTGAGATCTTCCAAGGACAGATCATCTGCTTAGACTACTGGGTTTGGTAAGGAGCCAGCCAACTATAAAAGACGATTACATTTTCATTTTCTAACTACATTCAGACCTCTTGAATGACTCTGGCCCTACGCATGATATGTCACATTCTTTCCTGAGTTAGTGAACAAAAGAGATTAGATGATGCTCAACTTGCTTCTAGTATATAAAGGAATACCTCCATGGTTTAGTCAGAAAAGAGAATTTCTATGGAATTTTAGTCAGGATCAACCCGGTTCTCAGATGTTATAGGTATTATTTTTGGTAAAGAAAGGAGATTTAACAATGGTGTACAGGCTTCTGTCTTTAAAAAAATCTTACTAGAGATAGTCTTAGCCCACATTACTCCTTTGTTTTCAAGATAAGTAGAGTTGGGAAGATAGTCACAATAGTACACTTTTAAAGTGTTACCTTAAAGGAAGGTAAAATAAGTTTAGACAATTTATTTTGGAGTGAGGCCAATGTAAGAATTTTAATAAACTGAGGGCATGTCACTTCTTCTTCAATAGATGCTAGCCTGGAGAAGATATCTGCAATGTTTAAAAATGTAAGGAAATACTATTTAGATTTAAAAAACAAAAAAAAACAAAAAAAACTCCTACAACTCAGTAAGAATATCACAGAGAACATTAAGATGACCAAAGCACTTCAATGAAATCTGCACAGTTAATAAGTACAAAAAACATGTTCACCCTCACTAGAAATCAAAGAAAATAAATAAAATAATTAAATATCTTTATGCACACACAACAGCAATGAGTGCCTATGTCCACCAGAAAACATGCACAGGAATGTTCATATTAGCAAAACACCAAAAACCCAAATGCTTATGTAAAACAGAAGGGATATACAAAAAGTATACCTGGTTCAAGAACAGGCAAAATTAATTTATGGAGAAATAAATTAGTAGGTGTTTATATATATTTTTAGGGGGGTGTAATACTGAATAAAAGGAAGCACAAAGAAGCCTTTCAAGATGCTAGAAAAGAATGATATCTTGATCTGGGTGGTGGGTTACCTAGATATACGTATATGCATTATGTGTGTGTGTGTGTCTGTGTGGGTATCTGTGTGTGTGTATGTATAAATTAAAAAACACCTAAGTTAAGAAAGCTAAAAATTCATCATTTTAGGATTAAAATTTCCAATTTTGTTTTTTGAGTCAGAGTTTCACTCTGTCACCCAGGCTGGAGTGCAGCGACACAAACACGGCTATTGTAGCCTCAACCTTCTGGGCTCAGGTGATCCTTCTGTCTCAACCTCCTGAATAGCTGGAACTGTAAGTGCATGCCACCATACCTGGTTAATTTAAAAAAATTTTTTTTGTAGAGATGAGGTCTTGCTATGTTGCCCAGACTAGCCTCAAACTCCTGGGGTCAAGTAATCCTCCCCTTCTTCTTCCCACTAAATGAGACCACACATAGTGTGGGAGTCTAATTATAACACTGTATTTAAGTAACAACAGCTTGTCTACTTTATCCATGACAACCTTTAGCATATTAATCACAGTTCAAAATTCCTAGCCTGATAATTTCAGTATCTCTGCCATATTTGCTTCTAATGCTTGCTGTCTCTTCAAATTGTAGTTTTTGTCTTTTAGTATTCCTTGTAGTTTTTTGATAGATTAACATGATGTACCAAATAAAAGTGGCTATAATAAAAAAATAAAATAAAATAAAAAATAAATAACAATAGCTTATCTATTAATCATGTTTTCTCTATACTGTCCAATACAACTTTCTCCAACAGTGGAAATGTTCTTTATATATGCTGCCCAAAATGGCAGCTACTTGTCACATGTGGCTATTGAGCACCTGAAATGCGTCTGAGGCAATATAGAAATCCCGTTTAAATCTTATTTAATTTTAATTGATTTAAACTTTAATAGCCACATGTGGCAAGTGGCTACCATACTGAAAGCACAACTCTAGAAGTGTTAGTTACTATATCACAGTGTCAAGTCTAGGACAAATTGGAAGGTTCTAATCAAGATAATTCCTCTGATTAACTGTACTTTTTCTTATTTTTAAAAAAATTTTATAAATAATTTACCACCTTATATTAGCTAAGCCCAAATTTGCATATTAATTCTAAGCAAGCATAATAAAAGTTACAACATGGTGTTATGAGTATTAATATTATTTCAGTTTATCATCAATTAACAATACTAATAGCCATACCTGTACTGTCTTTTTAATTCTATGAGAAGGACCTGGATACTCTGGAGAATACAAATCTGTGAGGAATAATGAGTTGATTAATGTCGACTTTCCCAATCCAGATTCACCTAAAATAAATAGAAAAAGAAAATCTGTTAAACTCAGCCACGTACCACTTTAAAGATTCAACAAATGCTATACATAGTCAAACTTACTTTATACAAGTACTTTTTGGTAGGGACACAGAAATGACAATAGGAAACATAAATAAGTATTTTGTCCTCAATTTCTTATCAACAAAATTAAGACTCACATTTCCAAGGATTCTTTTCAGTTTTATAATTATACCATCTGTGCTCATTAAAAGTAATATATTTAATACAATCATCTACATTTTTAACAGTATGTATTGCCAAAGAACAAAGTTGGTCATTATGAAAAAATCCAAGTTGGATTACATATTGCTACTTCAGTAAAATAAAAAGCAAAGGTTTTCCTTATTATAGACAACAATAAATAATCAAAGTAGGAAAAAATCACACAGCTATAAAAGGTAAAAATCTGCTGATACAAAAAAGAAAAATTAATCACACTGAATACCTCAATATAAAACTCTAAACTACAAAAACATTTTCTAACTAACCCACCTCATCAGTGTGAACCAGATACCAACAAATCTTAGTTAATTACTTTTTATACTGCTTTTGCTTGAGACAGGAGGTAGCAATGAAAGAACCTAGGGCATGATTTCTACTTTGATCACATATTCTCCTTTGCAAGTAACTTTTGCAAGTTTATCAAAATATAAATGGTTTCAAGTATAACACAAGGTTAAAATAAATTTTAAATCATATTATGATAATTAATATGGAACAGGATTAAAGTATTTATTGTCAATAATCCACTTTGAATTAACAGGCATCTTTAGCCTAAATAACTGATATCACAATATTTATATTATGACAAGTTTTATATATCAAGGCTGAGTTATTTGTATATTAGCTCTCAAAAGAGATAGGATTCTTTCCAGGTGGTCTGAGCTTAGCTCTTTGAGAGAATGTCATTTTTTACAGGATGTGAAAATACCAGAAATGTCTAAGTGACAGGAAAGTAACTTATGGCTTGGCTGTCCACACCTGTTTCTCTCTGACTCTTATTCCTTGAATAAAGGAAAAAAAGACTAGAATAAAACCCAAGAATTTTGATATCATCAGAAATATCTACAATATTTTCCTTTAGAAACACAAATGGAACTTTTAGTACTTTTAAGAATATTTTGGGAAGTTAAAAAAATGAACACTTTAATGACTAAAATTATGTTTAGAGTTTATTTTTTACATTTTCCCCTTTTTATTGGTGGTAGAGAATAGAGAAACAAAAAGAAGCAGGACAAAGGAAAAGGAGACATGAAGAAAAATAACCTAAAAGGCAACACACCAAGATATAAATAGTGGCTACTCTGGGAGCGGTAGAGGTATGGGTGAGATTTTGTTCTTAGCTTTTTATATTTCTATGTGCTCTAAATTTCATTCAGTAAGATTGTATTATTGTCATAACTTAAAAAATATTCTTGAGTGGCATCAGCAAAATGGCAAATTTAAAAGTTCCAAGATGCCATTCCCTCACAGAAACATCAAAAACAACTAGAAACCAGATGAATTAACTTTACAGTAGCTGTAAAAAACAGTCTAAAGTCTACAACAACAAAGCAAATGCCCAATTAAAAAAAAAAAGCACGCAATAATTTTGTAGCATTTTTTAATGCTCTTGCCACACACCCTATGCAGTTTATCTGTGTCAGAAGGAAGCAGCAACCCAGTTCCCATTTCCTTCCCTCAAACTGGAGGAAGAAAGCAGACTTTACTTGCAACATTTAAACCTCTCTGGGTCTGCCAAAAGGATTGGTCCCTGTCTTGCCTATCTGTGATTTCAGATGGGAGAAGCAGAAAGCACAATTGCTGCAGGTGTCTGTAGCAAAAGATTATGGTAGATAGATATAATCGACTATGTAAGGATCCAAGAGAAGCTGGGATGATACTCTTTGGGAAATTAAGACATTCAAAAGCAGCCATGTACACAGAAGAATTGAGTAAGCCACCACAGGTCCAGACAATGTGTATGCTTAGAAAAGTCCTAACAGCTTAAGTTTTCAACTTGGGTTGATCACTAGATTCAGGGCATGCTCAGCTAATCAGCAGAGTGGCTACACATAATACACAATGACTAAGGGAGATGACTTTTTTCAAAAGCACAATTGTTGGGGGGAAAATTGTAAGGCATGCAAAGATACAGAAAAATACAGCCTATTCAAAGGAAAATAAATTTCCAAAAATATTAGGTTAGACAAAGACATTAAAACAGTCATTTTAAATAGACAAAGAGCTAAAGAAAAAAATATGTCAAGATAAATCAAAATCAGGAAAATGAAAAATTTAACAAAATGAGAGTATCAATAAAGAGACAGAAATTATAAAAAGAAATAAAGCAGAAATTCTAGAGCTGAAAAATACAATAAACTGGATTGAAAAATTCACCAGAGAGACTGAATAGCAGAAATGAGTAAGTGGTAGAAAAAAATTAGCAAACTTGAAGAAAAGACTATTGAAAAGTATTAAATCTGAACAGGAAAAAAAAAAGAAAAGATGACGTAAACAGAGCCTAAGGAATTATGAAACATATAACCAGACCAATATACACACTACATAGGCGTTTCAGAAGACAGAAATAACAGACAGAAACAACCAGACAGAAGATTAATAAGAAAACAGGATTAGCCGGGCTCCGTGGCTCAGCCTGTAATCCCGCGCTTTGAGAGGCCGAGGTGAGTGAATTGCCTGAGCCCACGGGTTCGAGACCCGCCTGGGCAACTTGGTGAGACCTCATCTCTACAATAAATCAAAAAACTGAAGCCAGGCTCGGTGGCTAAGCCTGTAATCCCGCGCCTTGGGAGGCTGAGGTGAGTGGATTGCCTGAGCCCGCGGGTTCAAGACCCGCCTGGGCAGGTGAAACCTCATCTCTACAATAAATCAAAAAAATTAGCCGAGCGTGGTAGCGCATGCCTGTAGTTCCAGCTACTTGGAAGGCTGAGGCGGAAGGATCGCCGGAGCCCAGCAGGTCGAGGCTGTGGTGGCCGGAAGCGGCCACTGCACTCCAGTCTGGACGACGGAGTGAGACTCCAACTCAAAAAAAAAAAAAAAAAAATGAGCCAGGCGTGGTAGTGAGCGCCTGTGGTTTCGGCTACTCAGAAGGCTGAGGCGGGAGGATCGCCTGAACCCAGCAGATCGAGGCTGAGGTGGCCGGGAGCGGCTACTGCACTCCAGTCTGAGCAACGGAGTGAGACTCCAACTCAAAAAAAAAAAGAAAGAAAGAAAGAAAGAAAACAGAGGATTTAAACAACAATATAAACCGCCTGAAGCTGAGACACAGACCAAACACTATATCCAACAATAGCAGTTTGCACATTTTTCTCAAGTATAAGTAGAACGCTTTTCAGTAATGACTAAAAGAAACAAATCTTAATAAATTTTTAAAAATTGAAGTCAAACAAGGTACTTATCCCATCACAATAAAATGAAACTAAAAATCATTAAGAGAAGGAAATCTAGAAAGTTTACAAATATTTGGAAATTAACATATCCTTAAGTAACAAATAGGTGAAAGAAGAAATCACAATGATGTAAAAGTCCTGGATAAAATATTAGCAAACAGAATTCAACAGCACATTAAAAGAATCACAAACCACAACCAACGGAGATTTATTCCTGGAATGCCAGGATGGTTTAAAATACTCAAATCAACAAATACAATACAAAAAAATAGAACAAAAGGCAAAAAGCATAAGGATCATCTCAACAGATGTAGAAAAGCATTTGGCAAAATTCAACATCCTTTTGTGATTAAAAAAAAACCTCAAGCCGGGCTTGGTAGCTCAGCCTGTAATCCCAGCACTTTGGGAGGCTGAGGTGAGTGATTGCCTGAGCCCGCGGGTTCGAGACCCGCCTGGGCAACTTGGCGAGACCTCATCTCTACAATAAATCAAAAAATCAGCTGGGCATGGTAGCGTACGCCTGTAATTCCGGCTACTCGGAAGGCTGAGACGGAAGGATCGCCGGAGCCCAGCAGGTCGAGGCTGCGGTGGCTGGGAGCGGCCACTGCACTCCAGTCTGGGCAACAGAGTGAGACTCCAACTCAAAACAAAAAACAAAAAAAAACCCCTCAAAACAGAAGGACTGTATCACAGCACAATAAATAGCTCTATATGACAAGCCCATAGTTTAACATCAAACTTAAATGCAAAAAGCTGAAAGCTTTTCCTCTAAGGTCAGGAACAAGGCAAGGATGCCCAGCTCCTGCCATCTCTATTCAACATAATACTCAAAGTCCTAGCCAGAGCAACCAGGAAACAAAAATAAAAGGCATCCAAAATGGAAAGAAGTTAAATTGTCTCTGCAGGTAACATATATTTAGAAAACACTAAAGACTACACACACACACACACACACACACACACACACACACACACTAGATTAAACCAATTTAGTAAAGTTGCAGGATACAAAATCAACGTACAAAAATCAGTAGCATTTCTATATATTAACAATGAACTATCCAAAAAATTTAAGAGGGAAAAAAATTCCACTTACAATAGCTACCAAAAAAGTCAAAATATTTAGGAATAATTCTGATCAGGGAGATAAAAGATATGGCTGAAAAATAGAGAGCATTGGAAAGAAACTAAGACAACACAAATAAATGGAAACATAGCCTGTGTTCATGAAATAGAAAAGAAGAGATGAATATGCGTAGTATAGAGAATGTTTAGGGCAGTGAAACTACTTTGAATAATACTATAATGATGGACACATTTGCCCAACCTTATAGTACAGAAAACACCAAGCGTAAACTCTAGTACTGACTTTGTTTGATTATATGTCAGTGCATATTGGTTCATTGATCTGACAAATCTATTACTCCAAAGGGGGATTATGATAATGGGGCCAGTTACATATGTGGGGGAAAGGAATCTCTACCTTCCTATCAATTATTCTGTGAAATTGCTCTCAAAAAAAAAGAAAATAAAAATTCAGTTTAAAAAGATGAGTTAACTATAATACGAGAGATGCAAAAGAAAAAATAATGATGAAGCTGGTGGGGTGGCTGAGTAAGGGATGAGAACCCAAAGGGGAATATGAGAGAGAACCTAACACCGTACAACGCAAGATTTGTGAGACATGGAAGCTGTAGTCCCTACAGGATCTAAAAGAAAGCAAAGGATACCACACTGGTAACCTGAAAGGGAAGTCTAGGTGATGTTATGGACCCAAGCTTTCTTTTCCCTTTTACCAACATTTTTCTTTTTCAAATATTTCTAAAACAAACATATACTTTCTTCATTATGAATAACCAAAGTAACCAAAAAGCATATTATAAAAAAAGGTGGCTGGGCTTGGTGGTTTAGCCTGAAATCTCAGCACTTTGGGAGGCCAAGGCGAGTGAACTGCCTGTGCCCATGGGTTCAAGACTAGCCTGGGCAACTTGGGACCTCATCTCTACAATAAAAATAAAAAAATTAGCCAGGCGTGGTAGCATGCACCTGTAGTTCTGGTTACTTGGAAGGTTGAGGCAGAAGGATTGCCAGAGCCCAGCAGGTCGATGCAGGGGTAGCCTTGAGTGTACCACTGCACTCCAGCTTGGGTGAAAAAGTGAGACTCCAACTCAAAATAATAACAACAATAATAATAATAATAAAAAAGGTAAAATTACAAAGAAATAAAGGTGTAATAACTTAATTTCTAACTGCCTAAAAACTGGATAATTTACCATTTTTTGTTCTCAGATATTTAAAAACCCTCATCATAAACAAAATTCAAAAGATCACAATCAATAATTGTAGGGTCCCATGTAGAGGAGAAATAAACAGATGACCAATAAAGATTCCCTTTAAAATAATTTTTCTTTTATTTGCTCTGATAAAGTCTATTAAGATCAAACTGAAAACCGAAAATACTGCCAAATACGGAATACCAAATACCTTCAGAGAGCAAGGTGAAACATATGCAGTCATGCCTCAGTATCTGAAGGGGGACTGGCTTCAGGATCCCCAAGGATACCAAAATCTGTAGATGCTGAAATCCCTTATATAAAATGGCATAGTATTTGCATAAACTTACGTACATCCTCCCCTACACTTTAAACAATCCCTGAATTATGTATAATTACCTTATATAATATAAATGCTATGTAAATATTTGGAATACTGTATTTTTATTTGTATCACCTAATACCATTGTCTTTTTAAAATATATATTTTTGATCCAAGCTTGGTTGAATCCATAGATGTGAAACCAGTGAATACAGATGGTTAAGTAAATACCATATTGCATGAAATATAATTCAGTAAGCATTAATCATCTATAGCAGGGGTTCCAAACCCCAGGCCACAGACTGATACCAGAGTGTGGTTTGTTAAGAACCAGGCAACACAGTAAGAGGTAAGCGGAGGGCATGCAAGTGAAGCTTCATCCATATTTACAGCTGCTGCCCATTGCTCACATTACCGCCTGAGCTCTGCCTCATGTTAGATCAGCAGTACCATTAGCTTCTCATAGGAGCACAAATTCTATTATGAACTGTGCGAGCGAGGGATCTAGGTTGCACGCTCCTTATGAGAATCTAATGATCTGGGATGGAGCTGAGGAGATGATACACTGGGGAGTGGCTGCAAATACGATTAACATTAACAGTAAGGTCTGACTTCAGAGACCATAACAAATCAACTGCTTGCAGACTCATATCAAATCCCTATCAGAGAGTGGCAAGTGAGTTGATGTACTTCAATTGTACAGCTGTATTTGGTGGCAGGCTTTAAGTCAGAATCTGACACTTTTTAGTATGCACATGGCCTGCCCATGATTTTATTTACCACTTCCATCTACACCTCTTTTTAAAAAAATCATAAGTTGTATAATTATTTCATTATATGCTACAATGTAATAATAACAATTAAAGTGCACAATAAATGTTATGTGCTTTAATCATCCTGAAAGCGTCCTCCTCCCTCTCCACAGGAAAATTATCTTCCATGAAACTGGTCCCTGATGCCAAAAAGGTTGGGAACACTGATCTACAATGTGTCACTCCCAGGGACCACAAGGGCAAATAAGATTTCCAACTTTCAGGGTACTTACAGATTATTGGGGGAGGCAGACAAGTAAGCAAAAAGTTTCAAGTTCTATATTTAGGTATGTTTAGGATGGTAGAAAAGAAACTTCTTTTTTTGAGCTGGAGTCTCACTCCGTGGCCCAGACTGGAATGCAGTGGCACACTCTACGGCCATCCCAGCATCAACCTGCTGGGCTCCAGCAATCCTTCAACCTCAGCCTTCCAACTAGCCAGAACTACAGATACGTGCTACCATGCCCAGCTAATTTTAAAAAATTTTTTACTGTAGAGATGAGGTCTAAAAAGTGGATTGCCTGGGCCTCCCAAAGTCCTGGGATTGCAGGCTGAGCCACCAAGCCTGGCCTCAAAAAAGAAACTTCTAGATTAGAAGAGTTGAGGTTTCCAGAAAGGTGACAACAAAACTGAATCTTGATTAGAAACATAAATTAAGTTTACAACCCAGTGCAGTGGCACCTGTCTGTAATCCTAGTTACTCAGAAGGCTGAGGCAGGAGGACATCTTGAGCCCAGGAGTTCAAGACCAGCCTGGGCAACATAGTAAGACCTCATTTTGAAAAAAACAAAAAAGAAAGAATAGGCAGAAAAGAGAAGTTTGAATCAACGTAATTTCTTTGGGTAAAATACAAACACCTGGGCTCCAGGCTCAGCATTACTAAAATCAGTCTCCAGGGCCAAGGCCTGGGAACCATAATAAATAAATACATAAATAAATAGGATTAAGGTATACACTCTACCTCAACTGAGGTGGAGTGAAGTGGAGGAGGAAAGGGAATCAAAGGGGGGAAAGCTTAAGATAACTTTCAGTATTCTAGCTTGGACAATTAGACTAAAGTATATTATAGCTGTATCAGCATAGCCTTTAACTTCAGGCTTATTGGTTGAGAATCATATCCTTTAGAGTATGATTATAGTCAGCAAGATACTTGAATTTTCTGTTTCCTCACTTATCAAATTACCATAATAGCATAAACTGTGAGGGATCAATTAAATAATATATCATTTAATGGAATTAGGAATATGTGAAAGTTTGATATGACAGAGACAAGGATAAAAATAACTACTTAATCTATCATTAGATTAGAGTTTTAAAAATAGCCTCATAATTTTTAAAAACACTTAAGACAAAAACTTAGAAACAATGAGACGTTAGCAAACGTCACAGTCTCTTGAATACGGATACATCAAGGTCTCTTGAATATGGATACATCAAGTGGTTAAAAAGTATAAATGATTTAAATAATTAATATACTTTTCAAATACATATTCAAGAATTCCTATCCAGAAAATAAACATTTTTGAAATGTAAGGAATACTTAAATAAGGTGATTATATAAGATTACATAAAAAGGCCGGGCTCGGTGTCTCAGCCTATAATCCCAGCACTTTGGGAGACTGAGGCAAGTGGATTGCCTAAGCCCCCAGGGTTCAAGACCAGCCTGGGCAACTTGGCGAGACCTTGTCTCTAAAATAAATAAAAAATTAGCCGGGGTGTGATAGCATGCGCCTGTGGTTCCAGCTACTTGGAAGGCTGAGGTGAAAGGATAGCCAGTCCAGCAGGATGACAGTGGGGTAGCCGTGAGTAGTGAGACTCCAACTCGAAAAAAAAAGATTACATTAAAAAAAAATCAATCAATGCTGAAAAACACAGAAATCTCCAGATCATATTCTCTGAATGCAGTAAAATTAGAAATTAACAAAAAAATAACACAATTCATCTGCCTACCTAGATATAAAACATACATATAAAACTCCTTAACTCCTCTTATGTGAAAACTACTCAAATATAAGCAAAATGAGTACTACATATGAAAAACGAAGGAATCTCATTAAAGTGGAATTCAGAGAAAAATCTGTGCTTAAAAATAAGCCTAAAGAAAATAGGTCAACCTTCAGGGTGGCTCTTGGTGAAACTGTAAATTGGTACAGCTTTTCTGAAGAATAATTTGGTAGTCTATCAAAATTTAAATCCATATGCCTTCTGACCCAGCAATTTCACTTTCACAAATGTACACTACAGAACCATTTATATATGTGTCTAGAAATCCAAGGAACTTAATTAGGTATTGTTTTTAACTGTGAACATCGATATCTATCAATAGCCGAGTATATAAATTATAATAAGGATACTACAGAATATCACATAACTGCAAAGAATATACTGACAGAAATATATGTACAATATATTAAGAGTCAGGGAAAAGGCATTCACAGAACAGTATTTATATTTATATTTATTTATAGCATGGTACTGTTTATATTTTTAAAAATCTATATGGGATGGCTAGTGTATATAAAAATTACAGAAAAATACCAAAAGACTTGCACCACCTTAATGCTTATCCCTAAAGAAGAGAATGAGACTGAAGGAGAAATAAAAAAGAAACTTCACTTTTTACTAAATGTCTTTAGAATTTAGATTTTTTAAAAACAAAAGTGTTTCTTTTTATAAACCTTCCTATCTTGGGAGGGAGGGAAATGAAAGGGATAGTAGTTATTTCTAGATGGGAAAGGTTATAAAACATTTTAATTTTCTCTCTCTGTACATCAGTTTTTCTGCAAGGAATATAAATTATATAATTTTTAATTTTAACTTTTACTTCTTTAAAGGGGTTGATGACATGTTATACTACAAAAAAGTCAAGAGGAATGCCTGGGAGCAGGCTACTTGCAAACATAATGATTAGGAGTACTGGGATCCTTTACAAAGACAAAAAAGAAAAATGAGCATTGAGTCCAATAAGAGACAAAAGAGTGAATGAAAAGGAAGCATCAGGCCTGGGCTATTACAGATGCTAGTAATAAGGCTGTACTACAGGGAGTCTCAATCTCAGCACTACCGGCATTTTGGACTGGATGACTCTTTATCATGAGGGTTGTCTTCTTTACTTAAAGATGCTTGGGAGCATCCTTGGCTTTTATTTACTAAGTGCCAGTTAGCAACCCATCCTCCCTAGATGTACAACCCAAAATGTCTCCAGACATTAACAAATGTTCCCTAGGAGGCATTCTCCAAATTCTGAATCCCCAAATCATCTGGCACTAAAACGCTATGAAAGAAAATAAAGACAATAGGTTATAAATTCTGTGTGCCAGTATTTTATTAATCTTTATAATCCCGAGGTAGATATTACAGGTTGAGTATCCTTATCTGAAATGCCTAGGACCAGATCTGTTTTCAGTTTTGAACTTTTTCAAATTTTGCAATATTTGCATTGCTTACTGGTGTTCAGCATCTTTAATCTGAAAATCAGAAACCCAAAATGCTCCAATAAATATTTCCTTTGAGAATCAGTCAGTGCTCAAAAAGTATCAGACTTCAGAGCACTTCAGATTTCAGTTGGATTAAGGATATTCAACCTGTGTTATCACCATTACCATTTTAAGGTGAAAAAACTCAGGCACAAAATAGTGAATAACTCACTAAGTGTCACACAGCTAATAAGTGGCAGAGTCAGTATCTGACACCAGGCAATCAGACTCTAGAGTTCATGTTCTACTGCCTTTCTAAATATCTTCTCTCATTAATCCACTAAAGACTCTGTCTGTTCCAAAATTCCCAAGTACTTTCCCAATCTGGTTAACTAGATTGGACCATATCTGACAGGGGAAATTGTACCAATATCTTTATCAACAATAATACTTACCATTTTTATTCAACTGCTACAAGAAAGATATTGAACTAGGCACTTTACATGAACTTTCAGTGACTTTAATCATTATAAAACTCTATTTAAGATTCCTTACCCAATTTTACAGATGAGAAAACAAAAGCTCTGAGATGTGAGAATTTGCCAAGGACAAATATCTCTACCAAATAGTAGGGCTATATCCCAGTCTGAATGGCAAAGCTCATGTCCGTAACCACCATGCTATACTTCCCAAACTGTGAGCATGCCAAAGGAATGCTTCTTGCTCTCTTTGTCCTGGCCCACTTAGTATTAACAGTGAGAGCAGGCCCACTGCTTTTACTGCACCAACACAATGAGTTTCAAATGGGAAAAGTAATAAACAAAGCAATTCAAAATTTAGAAGAAAGAAAACCTAAATTCAATAGCTTTTAATCTTGTCAGACCCTCTACCTACTCCCAGCATCAAATCCCACTCTGTCCTGGACCTAAATCAAACCTCCTCTTTAGCAGGCTGAGGAAGAGGAAAAAGAGAACTTTCTGCAAGATACAATAATAGATCTACATCCCTTCAAGAATAGCACTGATGCAGTGCACTTTTTTCTAAAGCATTATCAGTCAACACTCATTAAGCACGCTCATACAAATAAGATATTTCTAGGCTAGTGTGTTATTTTAGTGATTCTATTATCTTATTACAGAGATTATCAAAATGTCATTCAAATAAGCCTGATAAAATTGAGTTTATTTCCCATAAGCAAAGTCACTTTCCTCAAATCATTTTAACTAGTGTGACATTGCTATGGGAGCTCTAAAAACACAAAATATTTGTAATGAGTGAGCAGTTCCTTTATTTGGTAGCAGAGTCTAAAATGCAGCACCTGAGAAATATGAAAATAGTTTGATAAAACTATTATTCTTCAGAAAACTTTTCCAAAGAAGTATCGCAAAGGTGTTGTTACATACCAAATTTTTCTATGCTTCCTTAAGTACTACATACACTTAACCTAAGTTATCTCAAACTTTTTCCCCCCAAAAAGTCCCCTAACTGTAAGAAAGTAGTTGTGTAATTTTAGGAAAGTCTAGGGGCAAAGGTTAGGTACCAATATCTTCATCAACAGTAATACTTAACATTTTTATTCAACAACTACAAGAAAGACATTGAGCTAGGTACTTTACAAGCATTCAATGACTTTAATCATTACAAACTTCTATGTAAGATTCCTTACCTAATTTTACAGATGAGCAAACAAAACCTCTGCTAAGTGAGAATTTGCCAAGAGAGCTTAAAATTTTTTTGAATTCTCTCATCCCAGTTCCATCTATAAATTGCTTTTGTGACCTTGAATAAACAATAACTTCTGCGTCTCAGTGCCCTCATCTATGCAATGCAGATAACAGTAGTACCCACAACACCACCAACTTGTTGTGAGGAATAGTGATTTTAATAGAACCATAACTTGGCACAGTGGACACTTGAATATTAATAATGGGTAGTTGCAATGAAAGGTATTTTATTCACATTTCTCACAGGAAAAAAGTGCTCTAACACAACTTCTAAGAATATGAGTCAAAAGTTCAGTTGGCAGCCTCAAGAAGGGGATAAACATTTGAGGCAGGGGGACAGAGTAAAAGGGTAAATAAGGTTGGCAACATAATGACACTGAAGGGTACTGGCCTCAAAATAAATAAAGAAGAATAATGAAAGCAGTAAACCTATGCCTGAGTTTGGACATTACATTAACTTTCTACTCACACTTTGTAAGTAATATTTACTTCCACACTGAAATGTCAGATATCCTATAATTACAAGACAAAATACAGTAGCTTCATTTAAAACTCTCAAAGTGACTTAGAACTATAACCAATCTTTGCCATTGGGTTTACTAAAGGGAAAGAAACAATGACAATAATGCAAAACAGAGAACTATAATCAGTCATATCAACTCAAACTTAAACATAGAATTTGAGGAAACAACCTAAATCAAGTTTACCTCTGCATTATTTAGGAAACATTTAGGAATAACAAAGTTCGGAATAATATATACACTGGCTTAACAAAATCATTCAGGAAAAGATAAGCAGAGTATCTGTTACATTTACATTTCTTTATAATTACTATATTAATAAATTTTAAAAATCTTTTGACTGATCCAAATTAATATCTGTTTTATTTTTATTTTGACTTTGAAACGCACTATATATGTTCTGCAACATCATTATCATTTCCTCTTTTTACTGGACTCTATGGAAAAATAACTGGATTTAAAATTATTTTCCTTAGAATACTTACAATTTTGGATGTTAAATACCTTATGAAATATGAATAACTAGTCTGTAATATAACACATGAACTTTAATATAATAAGCAGATTAAAATAACTCACGTCTTATCTTTGAGGTCTAGCCCATGAAGGCCTTGTATAAAACATTTATGAAATGTTTATTAGATTTATAGAAAGTTACAATAATATGTATGTATAATAGTTAAGGTAAAGTTCCTTCAGGTCCTTGGGACTGCGATCCTTTAGGATCCTACAGGATTTATAATAAAAGAATTTAGGAGGCAGAAGTGAGAGGATTGCCTGTCCCTAGGGTTTCTAGACCAACCTGGGCAACTTGGTAAGCTCTCGTCTCTACAATAAATAAAAAAATTAATCGGGTGTGGTGGCACGCGCCTGTGGTTCCAGCTACTTGGAGGCTGAGGTGGAAGGAAGAAAGGTACTTTCTTTCTTTTACTCAGCATCTCAACTTTGTATCCATGTCTTCTTAATCTCTAGAGTTTCAGGGACTCAAATAGTTCCTGGCACTTTATAAGTGATCATTAATTTTTTTTTAAACAAATAGATGGGGAATGCAAAGGTAAGATGTAGTCCTTGCCCTCAAAAATCTTTTTTTTTTTTTTGAGTTGGAGTCTCACTCTGTCACTCAGACTGGAGTGCAGTGGCCGCTTCTGGCCACCGCAGCCTCGACCTGCTGGGCTCCAGCGATTCTTCTGCCTCAGCCTTCCGAGTAGCTGGAATTACAGGCGCGCACTACCACGCCCGGCTAATTTTTTGATTTATTGTAGAGATGAGGTCTCACCAAGTTGCCCAAGCGGGTCTCGAACCCGCGGGCTCAGGCAATCCGCTCACCTCAGCCTCCCAAGGCGCGGGATTACAGGCTGAGCCACCGAGCCCGGCTGCCCTCAAAAATCTGAAGTGTGGTAGAAGAGATAAGTTATACAAGCAAACAATCATAATACAAGGCAGTTTATCAAGATTATAAATGAAAAACTCAAATGCAACAGAATTTCAGAAAACTGAAATCACATGAGCCTGGAAAGAGGTCACGTTTCAATGAGGCTTTGAAAGTTGAAGTATCACCTCAGTAAGGAGTTTCAACTTTCTAGAGTATTTATAGATACAGGGAGCACTTTTACCATTTTGTGGCAAGTGTGGGAAAGAAAGCAAAGGATTTTAAAAAATAGAACCTGTAAGTCCTTTCAGGTGGTTTAACCATGTTGGAGTTAGGCAAGAGGCAAGCTTGAGAAGAGCTGGTGATCAAACTATAAAGCTTTTCTATCTTGTTCCTAGAATTCCTCCCCTCATTTTTCCTGGGTTTTGAAATCAGTTTTTTTTCAAATTCAAATCCTAACTCAATCACAATACAAGTATATGACCTTGATCAGGACACTTATTTTGTCAGTTGGCACACAGCTTGACATTTCAAAAAAGTACCTCAAGTGTTACCTATTATTAAGATATAGGTGTTAATCTTAAGTAAAGTAGGCATGAGGCTATAGTCCTTAACCAGAATGCATATTAGTGTCATCTAAGAAGATATTTCAAAATAGATGATTATACCCCACCCCAGACCCAAACCTAGAATTTCCAGCCAAGTATTTCCAAGTATATTTTGAAAAAGCTTCCCAAAATGAGTTGAAAGGTAGATAAATAAATTCTACTAAATAAAAGATGACAGAGCAATATGCCAGATGATACCAACATTTAAAGATGGCCAGTGGGAAAGGATCCCAATAAAGCAGGCTTTAAAACAAGGTAAACCACAAGGCAGTACTAGAAAAAGTGAGAAAGATTATCAAGGAAAAAATAGTCAACAATACCAAAAAGGTTTGTTTGTTTGTTTGTTTTTTAAGTGACTAATAGACAGCCAGAAGGCCTTTTACTGACTTTTAATAAAAGCAGTTTTGCATTAATGGAAGAAGCCAAATGGTAAGGAATTAAGTAGTGAGTGGAAAAATAAAGTAGAGATTTATTTCTTCTTTACATTTGGCAATAAATGAAGAAAAGATACCACCAAGATATGCTGCTGAGGGAGGACATTATTCTTTGTTTTGCTTTTTAATGGACTTATCTGGTGAAGATTTAACCTACGGAGAACAGTACAGATTACATTAGATAACAATCAATTCATACATGTGTAATCTGAAATTTGCTATAAGCTACTACATATCCTCAAAATCTGTTAGGGTCTTTTTCTTTTCTTTTTTTTTTTTTTTGAGTTGGAGTCTCACCCAGGCTGAAGGTAACTGCTAGACTCAGGCAATCCTTCTGCCTCAGCCTTCCAAATAGCTGGAACTACAGGCACGCGCCACCATGCCCGGTTAATTTTTTTTTTTTTATTGTAGAGATGAGGTCTCGCCAAGTTGCCCAGGCTGGTCTCAAACCCATGGGCTCAGGCAATCTTCTCACATTGGCCTCCCAAAGTGCTGGGATTATAGGCATGAGCCACCACACCCGGCCTTAGGGTTATTTTTTAGCATACAGACTGATGTGCACGCTAATCCTAAAATGCAGGCTAAGCAGGTTCTATATGACCTGGCTCTGCAATTATCTTAAAACAAGTTTACTTATTCTAATTACAGTAATTACATGAGCACTAACAGCTTAGTAACAATTCTGTTGTGTAACTAGTAGCAAACATCACAACCAGCCACTCAATAATTACCTAATTTGACAATTTAAACAGCCTTTACTTGTTATATGCCTAATGCAGGGAGGCCCTAAAGGGTATGTTACAATCTTTCTTGCTATATACTCGGAGATAAAAGTATTTTTTATATAGCCCAGTTCAAGTGGACAACTACATTTTCTAATACTCATGTTACCAGAGAAATCTAACTGCTTACTTGGAAAATTTTTCTTCATGGTTAATTATTCCAAAAATGTATTACCCCAAATTTGTGGTAAAATGTTTTGCCCGACCTAGGCTAGGGTCTGCAACCTTTCATAAGATGAATGCCAAGTTTCTGTAAGTTCTTTTGCTAACCTGAAAAGAGCTGAAATTGATAATCTGGATACTATGAATGTTTTCTCAATGTTTTTCTAAATTCTTCCCATGATTACCTGAAATTCTAACTGATCTTCAATAAACATTCCTACTTAAAAGTCAAGTATTCTTGGCCAGGCGTAATGGCTCACATCTCTAATCCTAGCACTCTGAGAGGCCTAAGTGCGAGGATTGCTTGAGCCCAGGAGGAGTCTAAGATCAAATAGGGCAATATAGTGAGATCTTGTCTCCACAAAAAAATCAAAAAATTAGCCACAAATGGTGGTGCACACATGTAGTCCCAAGCGACTCGGGAGGCTGAGGCAGAGGGATCACCTGAGCCCAGGAGGTCGAGGCTTTGGTAAGCAGTGACCGTGGCACTGCACTCCAGCCTGGGTGACAGAGTGAGACCCTGACTCAAATTCACAACAAATAAAATGATAACACTGCTGTTAGTACTGTGAATATATGTAATAAAAAGCTAGACAAAAAAATTTCACATAAATAATCAAAGGCATGCAAACTGAAATGCAAAACCTTTGCCTAATACCAAATTAACAACATTTATTTGGCACTTGAAATGGGAATTTAGAGTTCCACTCAATATTGGCAAGGATGAGGCACACAAGAGCATTCACACACCTGTGGGAACTGTATTAGTTGGCATAACATATTTTTTTAAGTCAGAGTCTCACTCCATCACCCAGGCTGCAGTGCAGTGTAACGCCACCCCAGTGTCAACCGTGTGCTGGGCTCCGAAGATCCTTCCGCCTCAGCCTTCTCCAAGCAGCCAGAACTACAGGCACATGCTACCGCGCCCGGCTAATATTTTTGATTTATTGTAGAGATGAGGTCTTGCCAAGTTGCCCAGGCTGGCCTCGAATCCATGGGCTCAGGCAATTCACTAGCCTCAGCCTTCCAAAGTGCTGGGATTACAGGCTGAGCTACCAAGCCCAGCCGGCAAGACAATTTAAATTCACATTCTTTACCATGCCTTCTACTTAGGGAAATCAAACACACAGAAAAAGGCACTGCAGTAATATTTTTAACAATAAAAAAGTGTGTGTGTCATGGGGGTCGGGGGGATCTTCCAGGTCCAACAATGGAGATAGGCTAAGTATATGATGACACAACTATAAAAACAGTATTTATTATTCAGCCATTGAAAATTGGCTTTAAAAAATATGCTTGACATACAGAAATGCTTGCATTAGGTAAGGAAAGTATATAAAAGTAAATATGGTATTACAGCTATGCAAAAAACGGAATTCACAACAAAATTTAACAGTGGTGACCTCTCTCTCTTTTAAAATGTCATCTACTTCTCCATACTACTTTTCTAACAGAAAAAAATATATTGTGACAAGTGCTAGTTTTTATAGGAAGAACATTTAAAACCATATATCTTATTATATTTTTTGATATAACAAAGATGAGTTAACAAAAATACAAAACATTTCAAACAAAAATAGAATTCCTTTCTCTGAACATCAAAGTATACTTAAGAGCAGTGCTCCTTCAACTTTAGAACAGCAAGTCAGGAGCAGGCTCCTGTCAAAATGCAGATTCCCATATCACTAGGAATGTGTATCTGGCACAGAAAACCCAGATGATTTGTACTAACGGGGTCAGAGAAACATTGACATTATAATCAAAATGTAGCTCATTTCATTTCTTCGCTTGTTTGACCATTTAGATGACCACAATTTTATGAAACTTTTCCCCAAAACCAAAATTCTCTATAATGATAACCTGAACCAAAAAAAAAAAAAAAAAACTATTGACAAATGACAATAAATCTATTAAAACATGATTCAACAACAAAAGAACCAACATAAATAAAATCAGACTCTCAATTAAAATCTGTCAACTTCCAATAAACTTCCAATAAAAATAATCTCTACAATTCTTTATATCATTTACATTAAATACCTGACACAGTCAAGGGAAAAACTCGATACTCAAAACGTTTGCAAGGAACAGCATTAATATTTAGCAACTATAAAAAACACGTGCACCCTTAGGACTAAATAGTGATGTCACATAAGTAACGAGCAAAATACTCATCTGCACAGAATAAAAGGTTAAAAAAACATATTTTCTTTATAAGAACCCAAGCTACCCAGCTAAATCATGTTTAAGATGAGAAAAGAACAAATTATCAATCAACTTTCAAATTAGCTAAATCTGACTCTCATCAGAAAAGAGCTTTGCTTAGCAATCTATATTGAATTATAAAGTATATATACAACATGTTTGCCCCAAATGTTTATAATCAAAGGAGTTCAACCAAAAAGAGGTCCAAAGTAAGAATGTATCAAATATTTAGCCTATCAGTTGCCACAATCATGGTCACCAACCCTGTCCTTTCCCTCTTCTTCATTCTTGATTTTGAAGTTAAAACTAAGCCATGAAAATGCAACTAATAAAATAAAATGAAGATTTATAGCTTATAGATTTACTAGTTATATCACATACACAGTATATATACTGGTTATATTCATATACACAATTATCTGAAGCCCTCTGTGAGGTAAAGGTACGCACATATGGCATACCGCATTCCTGTTTGAGTGTCTCCATTCTACTACCATTCCACATCCCCAGGTTCTTAGGGAACCCTAACATGGCTTTTTTTTTTTTAATCATAGAACAACGCCTGGCTTAGAAAAGACTAGGTAAATATTTGTTGTGATAAGGAAAATGAGATTCAAAGTGATCTGTCCAAGGTCACATAGCTCATTAGTGGCAGAAATTGCAGTTTAAAACTAGGCTTAAGTACAATATTCTTTTCAGTGTAACAGCTGCTGTACTAACTAGTATTATAAGGTAGATTAAAGTTAATTTAAATACAGAAGGCCAATTTTCACGGTTTGGCAAAAACATAAATCAAAAACATGAGTATAATGAGCTCCTTTACAAAAGTGACTGCACTCCAGTCTGGGCGATAAAGTGAGACTCCAATTCAAAAACAAAAACAAAAACAAAAACCAAAAAATGACAAAATAAATCAAATTTAAATACACAACAGTAGTGACTAGTTTCAGGATTCTAATCTATCCTATCAGACTAATAAAATGTTATCACATTAAATCCAAATAATAACTCCCCTGACTGTTTACATAGCATTTTAAATGCACTCTACCATAACATTTATTAAATTGTAATTAGTAGTGTGCATTTCTCTGGAAATTCATTTTAGGGTAGAAGTGATTACTTTCATTTTGTGTGTGTGTTTTTGAAATAATTTGCTTAATAATATATGGGCAGATAAATTTTTAGAAAATTTGGCCAAAAGGTTGTAGAGATCATTATAAGAAGTGTGGCCTTCCTGATATTTATCAAGACACGGCAATACACAGGACGACTTGATTTAAATATTATTAGGCTTGAGCTCGTACTTTTTTTCTCCATGTCCAACTTCTTACTGTCACTTCACAATTTTCCCATTAGTCCCAGGAAAGCAGTGAGATTAATTTTTCTGTGTTGTTTACAGAACTCAATCACACATACACTGTAGGTTTTCAATTCAGGAATCTGGTAACTGTACACTGTACTGGAACTGCGAAAAAAGACAATTTGGACTAAATATTTTGGAGAAAAAAACAAAGAAAGCATTTAAAACCATCTTGCTTTGGACTTCCAGAATGCAAACTTATAAATGCAACCTTTTGACCTTAGTTTGTAGCACGATCCATAGATGTGGATCCTTTTATTATCTGTTTCTCAGAATCCATGTGTTGAAAGTGATCGCTTTCATTTTAATATCATCAACTTAGTCCATAATTCCTAGCACTTTACTGCTAATTGATGTATGTAAGATGAATTACTGATCATTTAATTAAAATCTCTTCTATGGACCACGACAAGCATGTTATGAAAAATGTCATTCTTTGGGTTATAATGTCCATCTGTATTATAACAAATAATTAACATTGTTCTATCATTAAAAAACTTGAGTTAGTTAAGAATAAACTACAGATCATGCTTTGCATTTTATTCCTTGATATGCAGGATTACTTTGTCATCTGCTTACTTGAGAGTTTTGGGAATTGCAAGAGAATACCCAAAGTCAAACTTTCTTCCTTAAAAATAAAATATTAACCTATTTGTTTCTACTGTTAGTAAATTTGGAGGCCATCCTACTCAGTTTGTCAAAATAGATATAAATGTATCCAACATAACTCTGCAATACTATACGAGGGGGGACCAAAAAGAAGCCAGAATTGATTTATTAAAAACTGTGAATTTATTCTTTCATGTTTAAACTTCAGTCACCTTCAAAGTACTCTGTTTGATGCAATACACCTATCAAGACACTTTTTTCACGGCTCAAAAGAGTTTTTGAACTCGTCAATTTTGATGCCTTTTAGTACTTTCGTCGTTTTTTGTTTTCTTCCACATCAGCAACCCATTCCCCTTTGAGGACATTTTCATCCAGGGAAACAAAAAAAAAGTTCATTGGGGCGAGATCAGGTGAATAGGGAGGGTGGAGCAAAGGGACTGTGCCGTTTTTGGTCAAAAACTGCTGAACACTCAGCGTGGTGTGGATAGGGGATAATCCATCATGAAATGGGCAAATGCGCTGAAAGAATCTCCAAAAGAAATTCACTGAAGCCAAACACAGCCTCTCACAATCACATTAGCTGGTACGCTAATGCCAATGGGTTCCTAGAACACTTAACCTAGCAGAGAAAGCAGGTACTACAAGAGACCCACCCTTCAAAAAATAATGCCCTTTTTTGAGGGGGCTCCCCTCGTACATACATGCAGATAATTTTCATTCCAAAGCTAAATTTTTCCAGAGCTTTTATCTCCTTTAGTCTTTTTTCCTATGGCAGTCCAAAACTACAATTTTACCAATTATTCAACATATTTACGCATCAAAAAAATCAAATTATTTCTATTTGTATACCAGTTAATTCTATAATACAGCTAAATATTGCTTTTTAAACCCTTCAAAATTATTTCAGCTCTTTCTCTTACACATTCTTTCCTGAAAATTCAGTCCAAAAGTCAGGTATGTGGGAATGAAAAAGGCAGGTGTCCATGCTGGAGAGCGAGCCACAGTGGCCCAGAGCAGGTTATTAGAGATTGTAGAATGAGAAAAGCTTCCAACAGGGCACAGGAGACAGCCTGCCATAAAGTGTCTGAGTCTAAAGAGGATGAGGAGATATCCAAATGAGAAGAAAGGCCTGGCATGAGGTGTCACAGCACAAGAGAGGGGAAGCAGGACCACTGCATCAGAGAAGGGAAGGGAGAAGTCTGAGGGAGGTGGCAGATTTGTTACATACAGGGGAACTGACCAAATAAGTACACATATGGAGGGTAATGGTTTCTCACCTTCAGAAGGACAAGACAAATATGGAAAGGATGAAAACCAGAATGACTTCTGTGGTGATGGACTGAAATTGGAGATATCAATGTGAACTTACATTTTTCAATACATTCAGACAGTAATAGATGTAATATATATATGTGTATATATATATATGATATAATAGATGTATGGATGTACTATAATAAGTGTAACATAGATGTAAATGTGTATATAAACTTAGAATTGTTATTTTCTGATTTTGATGACATATTATGGTTATATATAGGAGAATATCCTTGAGGAAAGAAAATACACTAAAGTATTTAGGAAACAGTGGAGAAGAATCCATTTCAAATATTTCAGGAAAAAAGTTATATACTCTACTTGCAACTTGTGTTTAGAATTCTTGCAAAATTAAAAATTAACACTTGTTTCAGCGTGATAATCACTATAAATAATGCTACAGTTTTAATTATGTAAAATACTTTGTACCTAGAATTTTCAATATTTTAGATAGATAACAACCCATTTGAGAGGTATACAATCTCTCCCAGAATATAAAGACATGATAAAAATCTTAATTATATTTCAAGAAGTTTAGAAAGTTAGTGAACCTATTCAGTGATCCACTACACTGCTCAAAATCTGATCCATGGTTTTCAGTAGTTTAGCCACTGCTTTAAATTCTCACCCCTATATAGTAAAATAGATTTTAAAAGATCTAGATATAAATTCATGGAATTTATATTTAAATGTGTTTCTGGTTTTTCAAAAACAAAGTTTGGATAAAATTAACAAGGTTAGCAAATTTACCACCACGAAGGTCTTTCACAAGAGATAGGTTATATATACCTTTCTAATCTTTAAAATAATTGTGGGTTCTATAGTTTAATGGTAAAACAAGTACAATAAACTGGCATAAAACTATCTTTCCAACAAAATCCAACTGCTTGTGTACCAAACAAATGTAATAATAGAAGACTTCTTGCTTTGTGATAAATAAATCTGACTATAACACAAAACACAATCCACAAATGATCAGGGCAGAAAGATGGACTAAGAGTAAAAAGGGGGAAATTCTGACTTTCTTTGGTGCTGGACTGTCTACAGTCACAGCCAGGCATGAAGAGGTAGTATTATTATGCCACAATTAAAACTATATTTCAGAAATATGTGATACAGCCACCTAAGAAAAGGATGGACCCTCTAGACCCAGATAGTTTTTGATCTCCATGCCCTAGACTACAAAAAATTTAGAAATTAACCATTAAGGATCAAGAAAGTTCAGTCACCTTTGCTAAGAGGATAACAACGTATTAAATGAATCTCTTGTGTGAGAACTCTATTTCCATTTGTAAAGAATTGTGTTAACATGTGCTTCCTTCACGACCATGTATGTCTTTAATGTCCTAGCATTTTGTTTCCATCCAGTGCCTTGTTCTTTTTAAATTTAATACTGATAAAATATGTGGCATTCTCATTTCTGTCTATCTATCCAAGCAATTTTCAGAACATTCAATATCAAGAGAATTTCTCTAGGTCTGAAAAACATGAGCATTCTCCCTCTCCTCTTTAATTTAGTCCATATACTATGAAATTTATCTTAGAGTTTTCAGATAGTCTTTTTTTAATTAAAAAAAATTGTTATGTTTTGCAATATTAGAGTTTCTTATATTATTTTCAAAGACCATGTTAGAACACATATGAGAAGCAAAAACAGATTAAGAATTATAATTCATGAACTTGTCAATATATATTTTTAAAAATCACATTGAATGAGTTTCTTAAAGCCTATGAAGTGAAACCGGGATATTATCAAGATTACATTTCTTGTATATGTCAATTCAGATACTGCTCCTGTTACAAAACCAAACGACTCCTAGTCTATAAGACTGTTTTTACAAGTAGTTTACTAAATTACACCATTCTATGATGATGTTAAAATTAAATCAAATAAAGAATTAAGTGAACAAAACATAAATATATTAGTCACTTTAAAAAATAACGTACTATTTTTCTCATGAATTAGTAAATGGAATAGTGGCATCCTTTTTAGTTATAGAGTCCCCTTTTCCTATAAACTCCCATGGCATCTGGTTTATACATTTCTAATACCTCTTAACACCTAATGATTCACAGTATACTTTCTTCCTCCTCTTCCATTCCCTTATAGTGTCTTCATGTAGCTTTACACTCCCTCAGGCACGTAAATAAAACAGTGACAGCATCCATGGAAATGAACAGCCTCACCTTCAAATATACGATAAATCTTTTCAAATTCAGGCAAAAAACAAATATTTTCACTTTTTTTTCTTAGCATATAATCTTTGGTACCGTAAACTTTTAAAAAACATTCTTCTGGTATGTGCCAAAAGCCACAAAATGTTCACATGCTTTGATCTAGTCATTCTAATTTCAGGGGCTATAAACAAATACATAATAATGATATTGTCCTCTGCAACCAACACATATATATACCAAAACCATATGTGTTTAAAGATCTTCACTGCTATGTTATTTATAACAAGAGTAAGGGAAAAAGAAAACCTAATATCCATCAGTAAAAATAATAAATTATATGCCAGGCATGGTGGCTTACGCCTGTAATCACAGCACTTTGGGAGGTCAAGGTAAGAGGACTGCTTGAGTCCAGGAGTTTAAGACCAGCCTGGGAAACACAGTAAGACTATGTCTCTACAAAAAAATCAAAAAATTAGCTGGGCAAGGTAACGGACACCTATAGTCTAGTCTCAGCTACTCGGGAGGCTAAGCCGGAAGGATCACATGAGCCCAGGAAGTAGAGGCTGCAGTGAGATGTGATCATATCACTACACTCCAATCTGGGAAACACACTGAGACACCAACTTAATTAAAAAAAAAAGAAAACAAATTACAAAAAGTATGGTATTATGATTACAGATCAGAATACTACACAGCCATTGAACAACACAGTTAAAATGTTAACCAAAATTTCCATTATGTAAAATTTTTACTGCAGCATTATTATGAGATAAAACAAAGAAAATTAATAAAATATCAAAAAAATGTCAAATGACGAGGTAATGGCAAAATATCAGATAGCCACAGTTGAAAATATCATGCAGCTGTTGCTAGGTGCCGTGGCTCACACCTATAACCCCAGCACTTTGGGAGGCAGAGGCAAGAGGACTGCCTGAGTCCAGAGGTTCAAGACCAGCCTGGGCAACTTGGTGAAACCTCATCTCTATAATAAATCAAAAACTTAGCCAGGCGTGATGGTATGCGCCTGGTTAGTTCCAGCTACTTGGGAGGCTGAGGTGGAAGGATCACCTGAACCCATGGTGAGGCTGCAGTGGCCATGAGCATGTACATTAAAGCCTGGGTGACAGAGTAAGACTTCTACTCGAACAAACAAACAAACAAACAAATAAAACAATGCATCAACCTTAAAAAACAGCAACTCAAACTTCTAATGCTCTATTATCCTAAGAAAATAAAAACGCAAAGATATACCTATAACTACATTATTGTGGTATTAATATTAGCTAACAATTTTAACAATCCTGACAATATGGCAAATTATGGAATACTCAACCAATACAAGCCATGAAAATCTACAATTCTTGCTGGGCATGGTGGCTCACACCTATAATCCTAGTATTCTGGGAGGTTGACAGGAGGATTGCCTGAGCCCAGGAGTTTGAAACCAGCCTGAGATGGCATGCACCTTTAGTTCCAGCTACTCAAGAGACTGAGGCGGAAGGATGAGCCCAGAATGTCAAGGTCTGCCACTGTGTGCTAGCCTGGGCAACAGAGACCTGAGGTCAAAAAAAAAAAGAAAAAAAAAACTACAATTTGACCAATAGGTGTTATCAAAAAAATCTGACGTCACAAGATAATCAAAATTGACTGCAAAAAAGAGCAATCATAGAACATTACAGATATATGGAAACAAGAATGCTACATGTTTCTATACTTAAGCTTTATCACTGGATAATAGATGGAAATAATTTTCATTTTTGCTTTTCTGCATTTTTAATTTCTGCAATAAAACGCACTAATTTTGTTTTAAAAAGAATTTTTTAAATTTGCAGATGTAACAACTAGAAGATATGCACAATTTGCTAAGCTCAAGATTACAAAAATGATCAAATTTTGGATTTTATCTTCAAATAATTGAAAACAGTAGGATAATAAAACCTGGTTTTCAAAATATTTCAGATCAGATAAAGTAATCTTCAGTCTTCTGAGTTTTGCCTCTATTTTTTTTTTTTTTTTTTTTTTTTTTGATTTTGAGTATCACTCTGTCGCCCAGGCTGGAGTGCAGTGGCCACTCCCGGCCACTGCAGCCTCAAACTGCTGGGCTCTGGCGATCCTTCCGCCTCAGACTTCCAAGTAGCTGGAACTACAGGCATGCGCTACCACACCCAGCTAATTTTTTGGGTTTTTTATTGTAGAGATGAGGTCTTGCCAAGTTGCCCAGGCAGGTCTTGAACCCGCAGACTCAGGCAATCCACTCACCTCAGCCTCCCAAAGCACGGGATTACAGGCTGAGCCACCGAGCCCAGCTGTGTCTCTTATAATTTTGAAAGTCAAATAAGTAGAGGATGGACAACTAGGATTCAGAAATGACTAGCAAATCACAATGTTCACTGATTGTGGTATGTGTTCCCTGAGACTCACTCCCCACCACCACTCTATATGAAGATGCAATGGGTATGTGTGTGTACCCCATGAGTCCAAGATACAGTAACAGCAATGAAGTGAACAGAGAAAAACAATAAAATAAGATGGACCATAAACAAAAAAAAAAACCTCCACAGAACAATGAAAGCAGAAACCAAAACAAAGAATAATTGAACACACTCACACACAGACACACGTACACATCAAAACAAACTGGAATAACAACAATGTGAAACAAAAAACAACAACAGCAAAAATCTGGGAAAACGAAACACACATACACACACACACACAAACACACACATACATAGCTTGCACAAAAGGAATGGAGAAGAAAAAGAGAAAGACTGGAAAATATATTCACACTCACCTTAAACTCTATATAAAAAATGAACAAGAGAGCAAAAACAAACCAACAAAAGGGACAAAAACCAAAAAAACTGAAAGATTAACGCTCAATCATTCACATACACACATGAACAGAAAACAAAAACAAAAAAAGAAAGAAAAAGGAAAAAAGGGGGGAATGCAGATCAAACCCTCACATACATGTTTCTGCACAAAGGAAAAATATTTAAAAAATAGAAAAACTATCAAAATGGCAAACAATTTTTTAAGAAAGAAAAAATAACCCTGCCCTCTTCTGCAAGTTCTTTAATTGTTTCTCTTATCTGCTTCTCTGCAGAGCTTCTGCCTTTTTTACTCTCTCCCCAGTGTCTCCCCAGTGTCCAGAGCAGGGAGGGAGGAGGGGCAGTGGGAGTGGGTGGGGCTTCAGTCCTCCCTCCCACTCTTGTATGATCGGGGGATCCCCTCCAGTGGGGAGGTGTGAGGTTGTCACTTCCCCAGGTATGTACTTGCACGGGGCACCCCAGCCAGGCCTATCCAGGAATGGAGTTCTATTAAGGCTGACATCTAGGCTCTACCTGGGTTTGTCCCACTCTGTCTTGCCCCAGCCTTATGGGTCTATATTCAGAGAATTGCTGAGGAGGAGTGGTGTTGGGTCAACCCTGGACTCATCACTGATCTCTTTAAAGTTCTTCCTCATCCTTTTCTGCCCACACCCTTTGTCCAGAGGCTGAATCAGGGTAGGGGGTGGAGTGCCTGAGACTCAGCACTTGTCCTGTCCCTTCGAAGTTTGTGCTTTTAGCATATTCCTTCTGCATTAGGATCAACCCCTAAGTAGTTTATCCTCTAGTCACAGAGATCAGGTCTGTTGCTCTGTGGTGAGCAAGTCAGAGCACTCTCCTGCCCCATTTTTTTTTTTTTTTTTTGAGTTGGTGTCTCACTCCATCACCCAGACTGGAGTGCAGTGGCTGCTTCTGGCCACCACAGCCTCGACTTGCTGGGCTCCGGCGATCCTTCCACCTTAGCCTTCCAAGTAGCTGGAACTACAGGCGCGCGCTACCAAGCCCGGCTGATATTTTGATTTATTGTAGAGATGAGGTTTCGCCTGTCCAGGCGGGTCTCGAACCCGCGGGCTCAGGCAATCCACTCACCTCAGCCTCCCAAGGCACAGGATTACAGGCTGAGCCACCGAGCTTCCTGCCCCATTTTTAAGATGGTGCTGGGGTACCTCTTTCATCTTCTCCACTGGGACTCTGCCTCTGGGCTCCCTCCACAGCCCTTGTTGTCAGTGTCTAGCCAGGCTTGGAAGTGGTGAGGAAAAGCCTGGAGCCAGCAGTTTCTCCTACTGCAGTGATGAGGCAGAGTCTGGAGCCGGTAGTCTCTCCCCACCAATTCTTTGTAGGAAAACTTTTGTCAGTTAAAAAAAAAATGAAGCTCAGCTTCTGCATCCTGGGAGTCACTGGGGTCCAAGTTGAGCAGCTGTGGCACCAGCTGTTGCACCAGGATAGCCCTGCTGCTTGCTCCAGAACCCTCACTAAATCAGCAACTCACATGCCCACTCATTCACCAACATGTGCACAAAATTTTACGTACACTCACTCACTCACACCCGGACTTGCATAGTCTGACTGGCTCGGCCGCCATCTTCCTGATCACCTTGATGCTGGTAATTTAATGGGTATTGCATTAAATGTGTAGGTTGCCTTGGGTAGGATGGACATTTTAACAATGCTGATTCCTCCAATCCATGAGCATGGAATATTTTTCCATTTGTTAGTGTCATCTTTGATTTCTTTGAGCAGTGTTTTGTAGTTTTCATTGTAAAGGTCTTTCACTTCTCTAGTTAGGAAGATACCAAGGTATTGCTTGTGTGTGTGTGTGTGTGTGTGTGTGTGTGTGTGTGTGTGTGTGTTACTATTGTGAATGAGACTGTGCTTTTTCTTTGGGTTTCTGTTTGTTCATTGTTGGTGTATAGGAATACAACTCTCTTTCACACATTTATGTTATACCCTGAGACTTTGCCAAAGTCTTTTATCAGTGCAAGTAGGTTTTTGAAAGATTCTTTTGAGTTTTTGAAGTATAGGATAATGTTATCTACAAAAAGGGATAACTTAACATCTTCTTTTCCTATTTGGATACCCCTGATTTCCTTCTCTTGTCTGATTGCTCTGGCTAGGATGTCCAACACTTTGTTGATCAGGAAGGATAAGAATAGGCAGTCTTGTATTGTTCCAGTTCTCAGGGGAAATGCTTCCAATTTCTGTCTGTTTAGCAGTATGCTGGCTGTGGGTTTATCATAGATAAATTTTATTATTTTGAGATATGTTCCATCTATTCCTAGGTGTTTGAGGGTTTTTGTCATGAAAGAATGATGGATTTTTATCAAAAGCTTCTTCTGCATCTAATGATCTAATCACATAGTTCTTGTTTTTACAGCTGTTGATATATTTAATTACATTTATGACCTTGCGGATGTTGAACCTGCCCTCCCTCCTGGGAATGAAGCTTACTTGGTCATGGTGGATGATTTTTGAAATGTGTTGTTGAATCCAGTTTGCTAGAATCTTGTTGAAAATTTTAGCATCTATGTTCATCAAGGATATTGGCCTGCAATTCTCTTTCTTTGTTGAATCTTTACCTGGATTGAGTATCAATGTGATGTTGGCTTCATAAAATGATTTGGGGAGAGTTTCAACATTCTCGATTGTCTGGAATACTTTCAGTGGGATTGGTATCAGCTCTTCCTTGTATGTTTTGCATAATTCTGTTGGAAAGGCATCTGGTCCAGGGCTTTTTTTTTTTTGTACGTAGTTTTCTTATGACAAAGTCAATTTTGTGGGTTTGTGTTGATCTATTTAGGGTCTCAATTTCTTCTTGTTTCAACCTGGGGAGGTTGTATGATGTCAGAAAATTCTCTATTTCACTTAGGTTTTCAAGTTTGTTTCCATAGAGATGTACATAGTAATCTCTGATAATCCTTTGTATTTCTTCAGGGTCATTTGTGACTTGATCTTTTGCATTTCTGATTGTGTGTGTTTGTGCTTTTCTCTCTTTTTCTTGGTTAGTCTGGCTAGGCTTCCATCAATATTATTTACCATTACAAATAACCAGCTTTATATTTTGATGATTTTTTTTCTATTATACTTTAGTCTTCTATGTCCTGTATTTGTTCTTTTATTTTGGTGATCTGGAGTCTTCTGTTGAAGTTATGGTTTTGTTGGTTTTACTTTTCTAGCTTGCTTGGGTGATTTGTTAGGCTATTAATTTGTGATCTTTCCATTTTCTTCATGTGTGTTTGTAGAGATATAAACTCCCCTCTTTTTTTTTTTTTTTTGAGTTGAAGTCTCACTCTGTCACCCAGACTCCCGGCCACTGCAGCCTCGACCTGCTGGTCTCTGGCGATCCTTCCGCCTCAGCCTTCCAAGTAGCTGGAACTACAGGTGTGCGCTACCACGCCTGGCTAATTTTTTGATTTATTGTAGAGATGAGGTCTCGCCAAGTTGGGTGGGTGGGTCTCGAACCCGCAGGCTCAGGCAATCCACTCACCTCAGCCTCCCAAGGCACAGGATTACAGGCTGAGTCACCAAGCCTGGCTAATTCCCCTCTTAGTATTGCTTCCTTTATATCCCAGAGGTTTTGGTAAGATGTTTCTTTTTTTTCATTTGTTTCCAGGAATCTTTTAACTTCTGTTTTAATTTCTTTGTTGACCTAGGAGTTGTTCAGCATCATGCTGTTTAGTGTTCATGTCTTTATAGGTTTTAGGGGAACATTGTTGGTGTTGATATTTATTTATTCCACTGTGGTCTCAGAAGGTGCATGGCAGTATTTCAATCCTATGAAATTTGTATATGCTTGATTTATGGCCAAGGATGTGGTCAATCTTAGTGTAACCTCCATGTGATGATGAGTAGAATGTGTGTTCCACAGTTGTTGGGCGGAGTTATATTTAGTTATCTATTAAGACCATTTGGTTAAGCATCAAGTTGAGTTTCCTAATCTCCTTGTTGATTTTTTTTTTGTCTTAAAGATCTGCTAGAGATATTAGTATTTAAGTCCCCAGCTATGATAATTTTAGAGTCAATATCATTTTTTAGTTTATCTAAAAGTTGCCTTATTAAAGTTGGTCCTCCTATGTGAGGCCATATGTTTAGGATGGATATTTCTTGTTGATGGATTGAACCTTTTATCATTATGTAACATCCTTCTGTATCTTTTTCAATTTTTTTGTAGTTTAAAGAGTATTTTGTCTGATATTGAGATTGCAACTCCTGCTTTCTTTTGTGTTCCATTCATCCTGACAGTTTGCTATCCATCCTCTTACTTTGAGTTTGTGAGCGTACTTTCTGATGAGATGAGTCTCCTAGAGACAGCATATTGTGGCATCATGATTTTTTATTCAATTTACCATTGTATGTCTTTTCAGTGGTGCATGTAGTCCACTCACATTCAGTCTAATTATGAAGATGTGAGAGTTTATCCCTGCCATGAGTGTTTATTTTTGTTGTTGTTGTTTTTGTTTATTTGTCTGTTGCCTTTCTTTTGATTTTGGGGTTGATTCATGTGTGTTTCCAATCTTTCCTGCATTCTTGGAAAGGGCATGGTTGTTCTTTTTTTCTTTCTTTGATGTTTAATACTTTCTTAAGTGCTTATTGTAGAGCACGTCTGGTGGCAGCGTAAACTTGTAGGAATTGAGTTGTGAAGGATTTGAATTCTCCATTGCTGATGAAACTTAACTTAGTTGGATAGGTAATTCTTGGTTGAAATTGTTTATCTTTGAGAACATTGAAAATTTGCTATCAGTCTCTTCTAGCCTGAAGTGTTTCTGGAGATAAGTCTGCTGCTATTCTAATTTGTCTTCCCCAGTAGGTAGTCTGACCTTTCTCTCTTGCTGTCTTTAAGATTTTTTTCTTTTATATCTACTTTATGTAAGCAAATTAGCATGTGTCTAGGAGTTGGTCTTCTCATTTGATGTCTTGCAAGGGTTCTCTGACTCTCTTGTGTTTGAATATCACATCTCTAATGAGATGAGGGAAGTTTTAATGGATAATTTCATGGAATGTTTGTTCCAAGGTGGTCTTTTCACTCTTTCTGCCTCAAAGATTGCAGTTAATCTTAGGTTTGGCCTCTTGATATAATTGATCATCTCTTGGAGGATTTGTTCTTTTAAAGATACTTTTCTATGTTCTTAAAGTTTGGATTAGTTACACATTTTGCTCTCAGCATGGGTCAGAAGACCACAGACTGCTGTGGGAGGAGAATGAATCAGATCTGGGCTCATCTGACATACCTGCTGCTGTCAAGTCTCCCACTCAGATTAGTCATATCTGTACCTGTTCCAGCAGAGGTGGGGAGGTGGGGTGGGGCTGTGTCTCTGTAGTCAGTCTTAGAGGGGTACGTACATAGCCTCTGAGTCTCAGGTTGGAGGCTGGACAGAGTTGGGTGGGGCAATGCAGGTCTCTGCCCAGTCCCAGGACAGAGAAGATGACAGCAGTCAGTATCTACTCTCCAGGGGCAGGGTTCTGTTCTTGATTTCCTTGCTGTTTTTTCTCCACAGTTACTGCTACTAGTGCCCCCACCATAGGTGATGACATGGGCCAGGGGCTAGGTGCTAAGGAGCAGCTGTTCTCTGCTGCCCCCTTTAAGGAGATCCCCAAGAATGGCAGACAATCCTGTGCACCAGGTGCTCCAATCTCAGGGCAGTAGTGGGTTGCAGTCACCTCTGGAGGAGATCCCTGGGTGCATGAACCCAAGTTTCCCCTCAGAGGGACTTTCACTCACCCACTGGCACACACCCGCTCATGCAGACAGTCTTTATGGACACTTACTTTTACAGAGACTCTCACACTCCAACTAGTTCTGTTGCTATCTTGCCCTGTCTCTATCCCCCATATATTAAGGAGAACATACTGTATTCAGTTTTCTGTTTCTGTGATAATTTGTTCTGTATGATGGTCTCTAGCTGCATCCATGTTGCTGTAAAAGACATAATTTTATTCTTTAAGAATGTGGAGTATTCCATGCTGTATATGTACCATATTATTTTTATCCATGCCACCATTGGTGGGCACCTACATTGGTTATGTTTTTACTATTGTGTATACTGTTGTGATAAACATGTTTGTGCAGGTGTCTTCTTGGTAGAGTAATTTGTGCTCCTTTAGGAATAAACCCAGTAGTGAGATTACTGGATCATGTAGTAAGTCTTATGAATCAATTAATTGTACCACTGGAACTATTCAGCCTTCATTCTTTAACTGTCTGGGCCATCAGTAGTTCTGTGTAAATTGGTTTGTTGTAGTGTTTTATTAAGTTTAATTACAGAGTATTCTTCTCAAGTATGTAAGGAACATTCACCAAAATAGGCCATTTTCTCAGCCACAGAATAAACCTCATCATAATAAAAAGGATGGAATTTATATAATGTGCACTTTTGAATTATACCCAATATCAAATAGAAAACAATAATACAATATCTGGAAAAATCTCCAAATATTTGAAAATTAAACAATATAATTTAAGTTAATATAATCTCAAGTTTTTTCATATGTGAATTCAACCAAAAGTTTGTAAAAAAAAAATTATACACAACATTTTTTACACAAAACAGAAGATTAAAAAAACTACACACACTAATTTTAGGAGCTCGAATTACCATAACATCAAAACCAGACAGAATACATTTTCTCATCAACAAAAATATAAAAACCTTCAGTAAATTGTTGGCAAACCAATTCCAGTAATATATAAAAATGATAATGCATTATGTGCAGATGGGTTTTATCCCAGAAATGCAAGGGTAATTGAACATTTGATATCAATCAAATCAGTGTTTGTGTATTAATAGACTAAATTTTAACAAACTTATGTTAATAGCTGCAGAAACGCCAATAAAATGTAAACATATATAAATATATTTACAATGTATTTGTATTTAAATGTTTTTAAGTTTAAATAAGAAAAAGCATATATGCTCTTTTTATTATAAAGATGTGGGGTGCAATTCAGGGTTAGGTATACAAATGTTGGTTATGCAGGTATCCTTGTTGATGAGGTATGTCCCTCCCTCCCCTAGTAGTTTCCCTCAACTTCCAAGCCCACCACCACTGCCCTGACAGTTTCACACTATTGTCAATCCCTTCCTTATAGTATTATAATAATTATTCAAGGTTTGATTATGAGTGAAAACATGGTACTCCGTTCTTTGATTCTGTGATAGATCACTGAGTACAACTCTAAATCTATCCAAGTTGCTGCAAAGTCCATAAGTTTGTCCTTCTTTATGGTTGCATAATATTCCATTGTATATATGTACATTTTCTTTATCCAGTTCAGCTTCGATGGGCAACATGGTTGGTTCCATGTTTTTGTTATTGTGAATAGAGCTGCAACGTGTTCAGGTATCTTTTTGGTAGAATGATTTGAGTTCCTCCAGGTATATTCCCAATAGGGGAATTGCTGGGACATATGGAAGGTCAATTTCTAGTTCTTTCAGAAATTGCCACACTGACTTCCAAAGAGGTTGCACTCATTTGCATTCCCACCAGTAGTGTAGAAGTGTTCCTTTTTCTCCACAATCTCGCCAGCGTCTGTTCTTGTTTGTTTTATTAATGATGGCCATTCTTACTGGGGTTAGGTGGTAGCTCAGTGTGGTTTTGATTTGCATTTCTCTGATGATGAGTGAGGCAGAGCACTTTTTCATGTGTCTGTTGGCTGTCTGTATTATCTTCTTTTGAGAAGTGTTTATTCATGTCTTTTGACCACTTTTTAAAGGGGCTGTTTGTTTTTTTCCTTTCGGTGTGTTTATGTTCTTTGTAGATCCTAGATGTTAGACCTTTGTCAGATATACAGTTTGCAAATATTTATTCACATTCTGTGGGCTGTCTCCCTGCTCTCTTGATGGCTTCTTTTGCTTTGCAGAAGCTTGTTAGTTTGATGAGGTCCCACTTGCCTGTCTTATTTCTTAAGGTATGGACATTTAGGCTTCTGAATAGGAAATGGTTGCCAGTTCAAATTTACATAAGGTTGTCTCCTGTGTTTTCTAAGACTCTTATGGTTTTAGGTTTTACGTTTAGGTCTTTGATCCATTTAGAATTAATTTTTGTGTATGGTAGAAGTAGGGGTCCAGTTTCGATCTTCTGCATGTGATCAGTCAATTTTCCCAGCACCATTTACTGAACAGGGTCTCCTCTCCCCAGTGGTGGTTGTTTGGAGGATTTGTCAAAGACGAGTTGGTTGAGAAATTGAGACTTTGCTTCCAGAATCTCTAACCTGTTCTATTGGTCTGTATGCCTGTTCTTTTCCAATACCAGGCTGTTTTGATTACGGTAGCCTTATAGTAAAGTTCGAAGTCCTGCTTTGTTTCTTTTGCAAAGGATTGTTTTGGCTATTCATGGTCATTTATGTTTCTATATGAATTTCTGTATTGTCATTTCCAGGTCTGAGAAGATTGATGTTGGTAACTTAATGGGTATTTCATTGAATCTGTAGATTGCCTTTTGTAGGATGGATATTTTCTTGATGTGTGATTGTAGAGATATATATTCCCCTCCTAGAACTGATTTGATGGCATCCCAGAGGTTTTGGTAAGATGTTTCTTCATTTTCATTTATTTCCAGGAATCTTTTAATTTTTGCTTTTATTTCAGCGTTGACCCAGCAATTGTTTGGCATCATGTTGTTTAGTGTCCATGTCTTTGTGGGCTTTGGGGAATTTTTGTTTATGTTGATATTTATTTTTATTCCACTGTGGTCTGAGAATGTGCATGGCAAGATTTCCACCTTATAGAATTTGTTTGTGTTTGATTTATGGCCAAGGATGTGATCAATCTTGGAGTACGTTCCATGTGGTAATGAGTAGAATGTATATTCTGTGGTTGTTGGATGAAATAATCTGTAGGTATCTATTAAGTCCTTTTGGTTGAGTGTCAAGTTTAGGTTCTGGATCTCCTTATTGATTTTTTGTCTTATTGATTTACTTAGGGCTGTTAGTGGGGAATTCAAGTCCCCTCCTATAATAGTGTTAGAGTCAATATCTTATTTTAGTTTACTTAGTAGTTGCTTTATAACTGCTGGTGCTCCTGTGCTGGGTGCATATATATTTAGGATGGATATTTCTTGTTGATGAATTTAACCTTTTATCATGATGCAGTATCCTTTTGTATCTTTTTAAATGTTTGCTAGCTTAAAGGATGTTTTGTCTGATATTAAGATCACAACTCCTGCTTTCTTTTGTGATCCATTTGCCTGGAAACTCATCTTCCATCCTTTAACTTTGAGTCTGTGTGAGTCTCTTGTAGGGAGATGAGTCTCCTGAATGCAGTAAATAATTGGGTCATGGATTCTTATCCAATTTGACATTCTGTGTCTTTTCAGTGGTGCATCTAGTCCATTCACAATCAGGCTGATTATTGAAATGTGATTGTTTATCCTTGTCATGAGGTTCTTAAAAGTTTTTTCTTTGCTTGTTTTCTTTTGACTTTGGGGTTGTGGTATATATGTGTTTTCAAGTTTCTCATTTTGCTGTATTCTCTGTTGATTCTGTGCTCTGCTGTTCTCTTGGGAAGGTGTGGTCATTCTTTTTTTTTCTTCTGTGTGTAATACCTTTTTAAGTGCCTCCTGTAGAGCTGGTCTGAAAGCTTCATAATAGCTTAGAGATTGGATGTTTGGGAAGGATTTTAATTCTCTATCACTAATGAAGCTGAGCTTGGCTGAATAGGAAATTCTTGGTTGAAATTGTTTATCTTTGAGGGCTTTAAATATAGGGCTCCAGTTCCTTCTTGCTTGTAGTGTTTCTGTCAATAAGTCTGCTAGTATTCTTATTGGTTTTCTCCAGTAGATAGTCTGACCTTTCTCTCTTGCTGCCTTTAGGATTTTTTCTTGTGTGCCTACTTTGTGTAGGCAAATTACTATGTGTCTAGGGGTTGGTCTTCTCTTTTGATGTCTTGTGGAGGTTCTCCACACCTCTTGTGCTTGGCTGGTCACATCTCTGGTGAGATGGGGAAAGTTTTCTTGGATTACCTCCTGGAATACTTGCTCCAAGATGTTCTCCATTTCTCATTGTTCTTCTGGGATACCAACCAGGCATAGGTTTGGCCTCTTGATATAATCACACATCTCTTGTAAGCTTTCTTCTTTCTTTCTGAGTCTTCTTTCTATGTTTTTTTTTTTTTTTTACAGATCAGGTTAATTCCATGTTCTGGTCTTCAAGTTCTGAGTTTTTTTTTCAACTAGATTAATTCTGCTTTCCATGCTTGTCATCTTGTTATTTATTTCTTGGATGAAATCTTTTATTGCCAAAATCTCTGTTACAAGTTCTTTCAGTATTGCTTCTTGTCTTTCTTGAGTCTTATTTACTCTTTCCATTCATTCCCTAATCCCTGTCTTACTCTGAGGTTTGTCATTGGTGACTTCCTTTGTTTAGTCACCAAGGTCTGATTTTTCAAGAATTTTGTATTTGGTACAATTGAAATTGCCTGTGGTCTTCCTTTGGTTTTTCATTTGTGACAGATCTCCTGTTTTTCTCTTTAGTTCTGTTATTAAGTGTCAGTGGGAGAGACTTTTCCTTCTGATGTTTGCTCAGTCCTCTATTCTTTCCTGATCCGGGCTCTGGATTTGTTCTATTTCTAAATAGAATGGTGGATGGGAATCTTTGTTGCCTTTTGTAGTTTTTGAAATTCATCTAAAGTAGGGGATGGAGCACTAGTATTTCAGAAACTACTTGCAAATTACAATGTTCACTTATTTGGTATGTGTTCCCTGAGACCCACTCCCCCACCGCTCCATATGTCGATGCAAAGCAGAAACCACTGGAAAAAATAATTGAATACATGCAGACACAGACACACACAGACACACACACACACACACACACACACCCCAAAACAAACTGGAATAACAACAAATTGTAACAAAACGGACAACAACAAAAAACCCAAGAGATAAATACATGCACACACACACAAACAAAAAGCCCAAGAAATAAATACACGCACACACACACACACACACACACACGCCTAGCACAAAGTGAATAGAGAAGAAATGCAGAAAGACTGGAAAAAATAAATAAATAAAGGAATTCAGATCAAACTCTCACACATATATTGACACACACCTTAAATTATAAAAAATGAAAATAAAAAACCCAGAGAACAAAGGAGCAAAAACAAACTGATAACAACAACAAAATTGAAAGATGAATGATCAATCATTCATATACACACATAAACAGAAAACGACAAATAAAATAAGAAAGAAACTGAAAAGAAAAAAATTTGGGGACGGATGCATATCAAACCTTCACATACACATTCATGCAGAAAGGAAAAACATTTCAAAAATTGATGAGCTGAGAAACAGTCAAATAATATTAAAAAATTAAAAAAATCAAAATTAAAAAAAAAACCTGCCCTCTTGTGACAGGCTCTGTAATTGTTCCTCTAATCAGGTCTCTCCTGCAGAGATACCACTTTCACTCTCTCCTCAGTGTCTGGAGCAGTGGAAGTGGTTGGAGCTGCAGTCCTCCCCTCGCACTCTCATATGGTCAGGGAGATCCCTTCCTGTGGGGAGGTGCGGGATTGTCTCTTCCCTAGAGAGGTGCCCCAGCCAGACCTATCCTGGAATGGAGTTCTCTTATTGCGACTGAAGTCCAGGCTCTGCCTGGGTTTGTCCCTCTCAGCTGTGGCCCAGCTTTGTGGGTCTGATGTTCAGAGGATTGCTGGGGAGAGGGGGGTTTGGGTCAGTCCCGGACTCACCACTGATCTCTTTGGAGACCTTCCTCATCCTTTTCTGGCCAGACCTTTTGTGTTGCAGCTGGATCAGGGTAGGGGGTGGGGTGCCTGGAACTCAGCACTCATCAGGTTCCTCTGAAGTTTGTGCTTTCAGGATATTCCCTCTGGATCACAATCAATCCCTGAGTAGTGGATCTGTCAGTCACAGAGATTGGGTCTCTTGCTCCATGGTGAGAAAGTCAGAACACATTCTTGCCCTGTCTTCAAGATGGTGGTGGGGTGCCTCTTTTATTCTCTTCCATGGGACTTTGCCTCTGGACTCTCTCTGCAGCCCCTCCTGCCAGTGCCCTGCCAAGTGCTGAAGTGGTGAGGCAAAGCCTGGAGCTGGCAGTCTATCCTGCCAATGGTGGGCAGTCTCTCCCTACTGCTTTGCACAGGAAAACGTCTTCCGTTTTTTTTTTTTGTTTTTTTTTAATGACACTAGACTTTTGCGACCTTGGAAGAGCCAGGAATTAAGCAGAGAACCTGAAGCACTAACTATTGCACTGGGGGCCTGGCCACTTGCTCTCGAGCTACCACTTAGTCTCTCCCAGCATTTTCTTCCCAGGGAGGGTTTTGTTGATTTAAAAAAAAAGAAAGAAAGAAAGAAAATGGCGCTCGGCTTCTGCATCCTGGGAATCGCTAGGGTCCAAGCCCAGCAACTGTGGCACCAGCCACTGCACCAGAAGAGCCCTGGCCGTTAGCTCCCTAGCCCTCACTCAGTCAGCCACATACATGCCCACTCGCTCACCAGCAAATACACAAAATTTTCCATACACTCACTCGCTCACACCAGGATTCACATTGTCCAACTGGTTCGGCTGCCATCTTCCCCCTCATCCACTGCTGCCAAAAAAAATATTTTTAATAAAAGAAAATCTGTACCGCCTGAGTTTGGCAATTAGGTTTTAGAAACCACATCAAAGACATAATTCTTGAAGAAGCAAAATGTTAAACTGGTCTATATCAAAATTATTTTTTTTTTTGTTTTGTGAATGACACTGTCAACATACTGAAGAGAGAAACCACAGAACAAGAGAAAACTTCCAGTTCACATACCTAATTACAATGTCCACTCAACTTATGCTTTCACAAAAATTTATAATTGTATTATAGCATATTTATTCACTATTGGTTAAAAAAACAGAAAACAACAGAGTCATCAGTCAGTAGAAAAATGAGTAAAAATTGTTGGTATATTCATACAATTTGCTGTGTCAGGGAAAATACAAGATTAGCCTAGTGCATGCTGTAGTATTAGAAAATAAGAAAGTTTTCAAAAAAGCAAAAGGATTTGGGCATGTCAAAAGGACACAAGAATTAACTTGAATGAGCTCCAATTTTATATATTCAAAGTTGAAACAATTAGAGCAATACAAAATAATAATTGCTGTTATTGCTATTATTGTATAATAACCCAAATTATAAACTACATATTTTGAGGTCCATACTAATATAAATAAATGAATGAACAAACAAATAAATGGGAAGAAGGATAGTAAGAACTTCCATGCAGAAAATTTCCAGATAATTTATACAAATGTCCAACTTCTGAGGGACCTGAAATACTCTGCCTGAATGTAGGCTTAACTTAATTACTTGCTTCCAAATAATAAAATATGTAAGCAAAAAATAACTTCACAGTTGATAAATCTGGTAAATATAGCCTTAATAAAGTGACCAAAGTTTACATTACTAGGGATAAGTTATTTTGACATTGTGTTTCATAAATGATGCAATGAGATGGGCAATTTACCCTTGGGGTATTCATCCTCCAAACCTATAATCTGTAATACTGTGTCACTGCTTTATGGTACAAATATTTTTCCAGAATTTCATTATCTACAAATGTTTAGTGTTTTTTATACATAAAATACTGTGTTTAGTTTTAGTATAATCATAAGTCATTTTCATTTCATTAAAAGACACAAAAGAACTATAGACCAAAATAATTTACATGCTTTCATATGGAAAACTATTAACTACTTTTATGTATGACCACATTATCTTGAAGATCTGCATTGTAAATATTTTTATTTTAATGATTACCAATTTTAAGTATATGGTCTTATAGTGGGTAGAACGTTTCATCAGTAATACTCATTTATTTTCTTGCCCATTTTCCTAGTTCTTCAGAGCCTTAGTTTTTCAAAGGAAAAACAAATTTTCTAAGGAGCTTAACAGAATAAATTATGATTGTTTTACATGAATTTTATTTTTTTAAATGCTTTCTATTATTAATTTTCTATTTAAATCTATTGTGGCCACAGAATATACTTTGCATTATGTCAGTTCTCTTAAATTTATTAAGAATGGTTTGATAAGGAATTATATTGTTTATCCAGGAGAATGTATTATGAGACATTGAGCTATCTTTGTGTCTATCCCATTATAATTCATTGTGCTTCTTATTTTTGTCTATCTGTGTCAAATTTGGGAACATTTTGGCTATTTCTTCAAATACTTTCTGTGGACTCTTCTCTTGCTTTTCTGTTTCTGGAACTTCCATAGTACATACATCAAGTTCTCTTGTTGATGGCAAGTCCCTTAGGCTGTTTACATTTCTTGATTCTTTCATCTTTTTGTTCTTCACACTCACAAATTTTGAGTGACTTGAATTTAGTGTAACTAATATTTTTCTGCCAATTTTAGTGTGCTACTATAGTTAACTTAGTTCCTGTAGGTAACTTTTCAACTCACTTATTATATATTTCAGCAATAAAATGTATTTTTACTGTTTTTAAAAATTTTATATTTTATTGTTATTCAAAAATTTAAACTCTGGTTTATTCAATTTTCTTTTTAATGTTTTCTTTAACTCCTTCAGCATATTTAAGACAGCTGTTTTTAAGTGCTTGTGTAGTAAGTTGATGTTTGTATTTCTTTTTTTTTTTTTTTTTTGAGTTGGAGTCTAACTCTGTCGCCCAGACTGGAGTGCAGTGGCTGCTCCCGGCCACCGCAGCCTTGACCTGCTGGGCTCAGGCAATCCTTCCGCCTCAGTCTTCCAAGTAGCTGGAACTACAGGCGCATGCTACCACGCCCGGCTAATTTTTTGATTTATTGTAGAGATGAGGTCTTGCTTGCCCAGGCGGGTCTCGAACCTGCAGGCTCAGGCAATCCATTCACCTCAGCCTCCCAAAGGCGTGGGATTACAGGCTGAGCCACCGAGCCCGGCTGATGTTTGTATTTCTTTAGTGTTGGTTTCTTGATATTTATTTTATTCTTAGAATGGGCTATATTTCCCTGTTTCAATATATACTCTGGAATCTTTTGTTATAATTTGGACATATGAAAAACAATTACCATGTCCAGTCTTTGATGATTACTTTTGTGTAAAAAAAAAAAGACCTTCTCTAAGCAGTCCAATGTGGAGGCCTAAATTATCTCAGGTCTTTTTGGACTTGTGTCTTTCCTTGGTCTATGTCTATGCATTTACTTCTTTCCAAATTTTTCTAAATAAATAGCTTCTTTATAGAACTTTATTTCTGGTTTCAACCTTGCTTTTTCTTGAGAACTTATAAGGTCTGCCAATGAAGTTTGCAAACTCATTCTAGAAAAAGTGCTACATATCACATTGCTGAATATCACTATAATCACCTTTATAGTGCTCTCCTTGGGAAGCTATGCAGTGACACTAGTGCCTAGAACACCTGTCAAAGCAATTTTGAAACTCTTTTTCTGGGATGGCTATCAGAACTGTCATTATATGATGCTGAATGTCCTGAATGTCATGAAAATGTCTTCCTTTCAATAGTTTATTTACCTTCAGGTAAAGAAAAAGTCATTGGGGGCCAGATCAGATAAGTAGGGAGAGTGCTCCGATACAGTTATTTGTTTACTGGCTAAAGACTCCCTCACAGACAGTACAGTACTGTGTGAACTGGTCCACTGTTATGATGCAAGAGCTCCTTAGAGACCATTTTTGCACATGCCTTTCTCATGCCAAGAATTTCAGTTAAGATTTTCCTAACTGTTTCTCTATTGATGTTTATTTGGTCTGCTATGCCTCTAACAGTCAGCTGACAATTTTGACACACAATTCTATGAATTTTTGCAAAATTTTTGTCAGTTCTGCTCATTACTGGCTGTCCTGTCCTCTCTTCATCAGTGACACTTTCTCTCTTCTCAGAAAAAACATTTAATTCATTTGTACATTGGTATTTTCTTTAAGGCACTATCCCTATAAACTAGTACATGTCCCTGATTTCACTTCCACTCTTACCAAGTTTAACAAAAAATTTAATGTTGGTTTATTGCTCTAATTCAAGCTCTGATATTCTCATGACAGCACACAAATACACACACTAAAAATAATGGATTCCACTCAGCAAGGCATTGTCACACATTGACCTGAGCACAGCTGTGAAACACTGATGATATACCAAGGTTATGATACCTTACTGAGTTGCGTGTACAATGTTGCGAATGCATGTTTGCAAACTTAATTATCAGGCCTTGTATATGTTCTATTCTATTTTGTCTGTCCTGTTTTCCCTGTATGTCTGCAGTCCTGCATTTTTTGACACTCTCAAGTACTCATCACTGCTTTCAACAGAAATGTAGTATAATCTGCCTTCAACAGAAATGCAGTGTAGTCTGAAATCCAGACTATACTATATCTACACTATACTACATTTTTGTGTGAGCTCTGATTCAGGGAAGATAAAACAATTCCCATTTATTTCTTTCTATCCCTAGGGAGAAACTACAAATTTGGTGGGTTTCTTTTGTTGGTGTTTGTTTTTGTCTTTTTTTTTTCTAGTCATACTATGCCATATCAGAGAGAGGTTAGACAAGTGTGTGCAAAAGTGTCCTACATTTTTTTTTTCCTTTGGTGCATGACTTTGTTTTATTGTTTGGTTGATTCCTTGGTTGCTTCAGATCCTTCATGGGTTTCTGGAGTTTCTACAAAGCTATTTTAGTTGTTTTTTTTGTTGTTGTTTACTTATGTTTCCTTGAAGGAACAAGGATCTGGAACTGGCCAGTTCACCATTTTGTTGATGTCACTCTGTATTTTATATTTACTTATTTATAATTGATGTGTATTTTTGTTTTTTCTTTTCAATTCTTCTTATTAGCTGGGTCACTTGTTTTTAGTCTGTTGAACTTTCTTTAATTTTTTTTTTAAGGCAGGCTTGCTAGCAGTGAATACCCCTTCCACTTAAAAAATTTTGTGAATGTTTTCATTTTGTTTTTATTTTTGAAAAGTATTTGTGTGATGTAAGACTTTTTGTTGATAGTTTTTTAAAAATTATTTTCTTTTAGCAATTTGAATATGTGATGCCACTGATTTTGCCTTTCATTATTTCTGACTGTGGGTTTATTTTTTAGGTCTTCTTTCTCTTGCTGCTTCCAATATTTTCTTTGTCATTGGCCTTCAGAGTTTTTACCATTATTTATAGAATATGGATTTGTGTTTGCTTTGAGTTTGTTGAACTTCATTGATTTTCATATGTTTGTTATTATACTTCAGGAGTTTCTGTCATTATTTCTTTGATTTTTTTTTCTTTTCTTCTTGTGGACTCTAATTATGTGTATTTCTTGTGATGTATAAAGTTCCTTATATCTTTGAGACTCTGGCATTTTGTCCACTATATTTTTCTCTATTCTTTGGATTTCATAGTTGCTACCACTGTCATTTGGAGATTGCTAATTATTTTCTACCAATTTAAATTCATTCTGGAGTTCTTCAAGAAAAATTTTTATTTCAGTTATTATATTTTTAAATTTTCAGAATTTTTATTTTTAAAATAATTTCCCTTTTTATTGATATTCTCTATGTATCACAAGTTGTCATTGTTTCTTATCTTTGTGTGTGTGTGTGTGTGTGTGTGTGTGTGTGTGTGTGAATTAGTACTTTTATTTTTCTTTCTGGTTTTATTGAAGTATAATTGATAAATAAAAGATATATTTTAAGGCATACCACTTGGAGTTTTAATAAATTTATACATTTTGAAATAACTACTACAATCAAAGTAACTAACATATTCACCACCTCACACGGTTATTTTTTTCTCTTTGTTTCTTTGAACATAGTTTCCTTTAATTCATTGAACATATTTATAATGGCATTTTTGAAGTTTTTACATAAGATATATGGGTACTTTCACAAGCAGATTCTATTGCTTGGCTCTTTTCCTGGTTATGAATCTTAGGTTTCTGTATATGCCTCCTTTATTGTTGTTGAAAACTGGACATTTTAGTTAATATAATGTGGCATTCTAAATACTGATCTCTTTGCTTGTTGTTTACTTCTGATGTTGATTGGTTATTGATTGATTGAGTTTTAATTACTTGGTTAGACTATTTTAGTGAAGGTTAATTCTGCAGCAGTGTGAAGACTCTAATGTTGCTCCTCAAAGGGCTCAAATGTCAGTATATCCAATCATTCCAGATAACAGTGGGTTTATAAACATTCTCTTTGACTATCTTTTTTCCTGACTTTTTGATTAAGTTTTTGACTCCAGCTTTAATTGTCCACTCATTCCTATCTGATTGTTCAAATGTTTTCAGCACTGACCTGACATATAAATTGTCTCATTAATTTATTTTTTAAATTAAGATAATATCTAAAACTTAAAAACATTAATATTTTGAATTTGTACTTAGTGATGGTAGCATTGGTTTTTCCCTCTTTTAATTTTTATTTTAAAATTGTGGGGTACAATTTAGGGTGAGGTATACAGATATTCATTGCGCAGGTACCCTTGTTGAGGTGTACCCCCCCACCTCAGGCAGATATCGACTACTGTCAATCTCCCCCTCCCCCTTCCCCTGCAGTTTCCCAGAAAGGGTGATTTTGAGATCAGTATTTAAGGTTTGTTCTGACCTCAAAAATAATATTTTTGGTTGTTTCTCTACCTGATTGCTCAATTTTCTCACCTACAATTTCATGTTTTAATAGATCTACTAACTTTTTAATTGATTGCCATAAAAATGGCTATTGTTTTAAATAGCTTTAAGTTTAAACTTCCACGCAATCTGTTTTAAATAAACTCAGTTCCTTGGGAGGAACTTTGAGCCAATGTCATCTTAGTGACTGTGTTTCATTTTAGGCAAAATTTTTAAACCACCTATCAAGATCTGGAGCTGGAAACAGTGGCCAGCTTCTCTTGAAGTCACACCTTATTTTATTACCAGGGGGCTAGATTTGTGGACAGTAGCTTCTGGATTTTTCTGCTAACCTCTTTCAGTATGGAACCTTGATCTATAAGTGAGATATGGTTAGAAATATGAGTGGCCTTATATTTTTGGTCTGCTTCCATTGCAACAGAGTCTCTACTTTGTTAGTTAAAATTGAAAGGAGTAAAGCAGCCCTTGTTTCTAGGCTGAACTAATCATGAATTTGACTCTGCAACTCAGTTTGGGGGAATGAGAAATGATAATGACCTGATCTTCCTGGTGATACCACATCCCTTGATCGGCAGCTGAGGAAATTAGAATCTTTGTCTATTTGGCCACACATGCCCAGAGTGAGTTGAGGCAAGGGAAGGTGTAGGTTATATGTCTAATGCCTCTGACTTTTGTCATTCTTGCCCAATTTTAGGTTTATTGTTTAAAGGTTTATTTACATGCTGTTTGCTACATCCTTAAGGCATGTTTCTCATATTTTAGACAAATTTTTAAAAATAATTCTTATCAATCATGGTTGTTTCTATGTGAAATGGTCCATGGAGCTTTTCATTCTGTCATTGTAGAACTGGAACATCCATGTCCCTTTACTTATTGGAATATATTTCATAGTACAGTTGTCCCTTTGTAGCCACAGGTTGCACATCCATGAATTCAACAAAGTGTAGATCAAACATATTCAGAAAAAATAACATTGCAACAATAAAAAATACAAATACAAAATAAATATAAAAAACGACTTGCATAGCATTTACATGGTACTAGTGGTAAGCAATTTAGTGATGAATTAAAATATACAGGAGGATGTGTTTAGGTTATATGCAATTATGATGTCATTTTATATCAGGGACTTAGTTATTCATAAAATTTGGTATCTGTAGGAAGCCCTGAAACCAATCCTTTATGGATACCAAGGGATGAGTGTATAGTGTTCGTAAATAGTTCTGATATATTGAAATTAAAATAGAATGAAATTAAAATTATAGTAGAACAATGAAAACATAAATTACTCAGCCATTTGAATAACTTGTGCTAAATTTTGAATTAAAGTAAAAAACTGTGTATTTATCAAACTCATTATTTTTCTCTACATGTGCATATTCATTCAAATGGTTACCAAAATAAATATCACACCTAAAAATGCTATGATTTTTCACTAAATGTACACATTAGATTATTGGGGTTAAAAAGAGGAAGTTTGCATTGATTAACAATTTTTTAAGCAGACATAAGAAAATATAAAATTTTCCTGGATTTTCCTCATGACACTTTATTTTGTAGTAGAAAAAACATTGCTATCTTCGACGTCATATTTCATAAGTGTGATACTACACATTGAAATTAATATCAGTAGAAGTTCAAAATAGTTTCCCAAAAATTTTAGTGTGACTAATGAAACATGGTGCTGTGCTTGATACCACTCAAATAGAAAGCTTAATCTGCCTATTTCTTTTAAGCTCAGCCAAATAAGAATCATGATCAAGAATGTGGAACAAAGGATTTATAGTCAAAAGCATAATGAGAAGGAGATGATATGACAAAGAAAATAAAGTGATGAGTTTAAGTAATTTTAATATCTTAAAAACTTGAATAAAATTGTTTCTTCCAAAGTATTAAATGTCTTCCAACATAAACCAATACTGAAGTCTTCTTTACATTCATAGCATTGGTTATTCACCCTTGAGATGCAGTATTCATTGATTTTTCTAACAATGTTGTATTTGAGGATTGAGAGTGAAAATGAGCTTCAATGGTGCATGATTTGTCACTATGCAATTTGGCTATTTGAATAGGCTTGCATTTGAGAGCAGTGATCAGGAAGAATTTGCACAAAGCAGCCAATGTGTTGATTACAGTATGCTGGTGTGGTACCTGCAGATACCTCTGAGGTATGGAGATTGGATTTTTCTCACATGGAACGCAGATTATGAGATCTGGTAATTCAAGGTTCAATTCTTGTATTCTGCTAGTGATAATTATTCATGTTAGCTAATTTTGTTCTTGTTAGGTTAATTATACTTTGATAATTATTATTGATATTTGTAAAAGTAAATTAGAGGCAATGTTTGGAGAACATTTTTGTATTTAACCAAAGCAAAGATATGACTATGCTGTAAATTAGGCATTAAAGCAGAAAGACGGTCTCACTAATTTACTTTTTAAATTAAAATCATATCTAACAACTAAGAAACGTTAATATTGTGAATTTTTACTTAGAGATGCTAGCATTATTTATAAATGGCCCATATCTTAAATGGCTACCTGATCAAAAGTCCATCAAATAAGAAAATTAACAAACGTTTAGGAAAAATATCATTCAATATTAAGTATTGAATGTATAGTTTCAAATAATAGTAAGTCAGATAAATAATCGGTCTTCCTTTTCACACTGCTAAAAAAAGAGTTGACTTTGTTGGATTATAGAATGGTTTTTTCTGGGCTGCATTTTTATTTTTTTTCTATTGTACAAAATACTACTAAATATCTTTGCAAAAGAGTTAGCCATTATTTTCATAAAGAGAATTAGCACTATGTAAATTTTTCACAGATATATCTTTCTGTCTTCTTAAAATTTTCTTCTTCCTGAATGACTTGTGCATGGTTTCTAAGTCAAACAAGAATTCAGTATTTAAGATATTTTCTGTATTAATTTATCATATATGTTAAATACAGAAGAAACTATTTTACTGATATCTTTAAAAATTGGATGAAAAGACAAAGCACATAAAATTATTCTGCCTAAAGTCATGGAAGGAAAAAATAAGAAATACTTGAAGATAGAAACTACTGGGTATTTGAGGAGAGACACACAAAAAAACTGGAATTGTTTTGTGAAGGGTGGGTCTTTGAAATACAGGCTTCCCTCACTAGTTGATTGTTGTAGGAACCCAACAATATCAGTGTACAAGCTAGCAATGTCGTGAGAGACCGCATTCAGTTTCAGCAAACAATTTTTTTTTTGAGATTCTTTCAGCATGTTTTCCCATTTCATGATGGGTGATTTTCAAATGCACCTGTCCACACCACACTGAGTGTTCAACAGTTTTTGACCAAAAAAGGCATGACCCTCAGACCCCACCCTCTCTATGCACCCCTTTTCGCCTCTAGCAATTTTCTTTGTTTCCCCTCAAAATAAAACTCAAAAGAACATTTTGTTAATGTGGAAAAGGTGAAACATACAAACAAAAAAAATGCAGAAGCACTAACAGGCATCAAAATTGATGAGTCCACACACTGTTTTGTCTTGAGAGGTGTACAGCATCAAACGAAGAGTACTTTGAAGGTGACTAAAATTTAAAGATGTAAGAATACATACAAAATGCTTTATAAATAAATTTTGTTTTTTGGGGGAGGAGGATTACAATAGCTCTTTTATTCTGTTGAATTTTGTATTTGATAAGAAAAATAGACATTACCAAGGTGTTTAGAAATGTAGTATTGACAAACTTTTTTTTTTAATACTTGTATATAGAATGCTAAAGACACTTTTTATGATTAGGAAAGCAAATTATAAGCAGTGCTTGAAAAGTGGTAACAATCATTCTTTTTATTTAAACTGAACACCCAAAGACATAGCTATGTTAAAATGAAACATTAAAATAGATGTTCTCACGAATTTGTGTTTGTTACTAAATCTAATGATTTTTTAAACATTAATGTTTAAGTTTGAATACAAAGGGGCAGCATTATTTTAAAATGTTACAAATCACATCTCTAAGCTTGTCTACAATTTCATTAAATAAGAAATGAAAAATTAATGACTTTATCATGCTTTGAAAATATTTCTAATTCCCAGAAAAACAAAATTATTAGTAAAAAATAGGTATCTGATGTCTAATTTCAAAATATTGAATAAATAATATATTTTACTTAATAATATATTGGTCACTGAATTATTATAGTTTCTAAAATGAACAAATGAATGAAAGAATTCAGCAAATATTGTCTATTATTCTACTGCATACTTTGCATTGTGTTAAACACCGAGTTCAAAAAGATTATTTCTAAACTCGAAATATTACCACCTAAAGATAGAAAAACATGTCAGTGAATATTTACAATAAAGAGTGGTTTATTTTATTTTGAAGAGTATGTACAAAGTATTTTGAGAGAAGACAAAAAGGGCACCAAATTTTTTTTTTTTTGAGTTGGGAGTCTCACTCTGTCACCCAGACTGGAGTGCAGTGGCTGCTCCTGGCCACCGCAGCCTTGACCTGCTGGACTCCAGTGATCCTTCCGCCTCAGCCTTCCGAGTAGCCGGAATTACAGGCGTGCGCTACCACGCCTGGCTGATTTTTTTTATTTACTGTAGAGATGAGGTCTCGCCAAGTTGCCCAGGTGGGTCTCGAACCCACGGGCTCAGGCAATCCACTCACCTCAGCCTCCCAAAGGCGCGGGATTACAGGCTGAGTCACCGAGCCCGGCTAGGGGCACCAAATTTAACCAATCTAATGCCTGTGTGTGAAAGTGGTTAAAATATTTAAGCAAAGTTTTCTGTGGGATATGATATACAGATTATGTACTTAAAATTATTAAAAATCAAGGAAATTTCAGGCAGCATAAAAAGCATGAGTGAAGATACAGCTAGAGGCAACTATTAGAATTAAGGTATTACTGGAGCAAAAACTATAAAGCCAATTTAGAAAAAGATACTACATGTTACAGAACACTTTTAGAACTCTTTTGTGAACTACAATGTTATCTAAAACCCAAAAGCAGCATTGATTTTTCAAGCACAGGATAAAATGTGTAACTTCTGTGTCTGTGTAAGTGTGTACAAATGTGTGTGCAAGTACTAAACTATGCCTATCAGGTACAGTGATGAATGCAAAAAATGGTTGTATTTTAAAAGACATAGAGGGTGCAGATATGTCTCCTGGGATAAGATAATCAGTATAACTTTAAGGATAGTAGTAAACATTTCCCTTGTTATAACTTAGAGCACAACTAAATAATGTGTGATACCAGATTGAAAAATACCTTATAAAGTTATAATTAGAACACTACATTTAGTTTTACCCAATTCACTCATTTAAATAATGTTGAGTCAACAGTTATGAATTTACTTTTTTTTTTCTTATTCATTATTTCAAGAAGTTAAATTTGGGAACTGGGACATTTTAATTGATAATATGCAATTAAAGAAGAAAGAAAAGTTTTTCATAATTGAATAAAAGGTAAAATATTTGGATTAGCAATCTTGTCAAGAAACTACTGATAATATTATCAATATTTCCTTTGGATTGAGCATTTTAATTGAACTGTTTTTCTAAGTAAATGGTCACTTGTACTACATTCTGTTTTATAATACTGACTCAGTAGTTGACTGAAAACAAACAAACAAACAAGTTAACTGGTCATGATAATATCATAAGCCATAACCTTAGTTTTTCTTTTAAAAAAATAAAGCTTAAATGCATCAAAAATTAATGATAAAAATATAATAGTGACAATTTGACTTCAAGAGGACATATTAAAGCATTTCAACTTTCTATTTCCATATATTTACAGAGTGTTGTGAATGTCATTCAAAATATTTTGAACAATGTTAAAAAAAATTTTGGTTAGTTTGCAATGCTTAATTTTCTTGATTTCTAAGTTTTAAATTAATGTAATGTATTAATGTATGCAATTGTTTCTTCTTTATTAACACTGTGTTAAATCATTTGTCCCTGATCCCAAAGAAAACCAAAACCAAAACAAAACAAAACAACAAAAACTTTACAACTTCAAAGTGGTAAAGACTGCACAATTTTTATTATAATTATCTTTAATTCTTACTGTATAATATATTTTGCTTCCCTTTATGGCAGCTTGTTTCTTAAGTTAATGTAATTTCTCAAAAACAAAAATCTCAGTGTCTAAATGACTTATTATTGACGTATTGGAATAATGCAATAAGAGACATTTCACAATAAATGTGTTTTAGGTCTGGTTTTATATGTTGCATCAGATATATAATTATTTTTAGAAGAAATTTACCAACACAGTTTTGTCAGGAATATCACAGACTAAGAAGCTCTTATTCTTCTTTCCTTTGCATTGTTCTGGATTTTAAAAAAATACAGTGGTTTCCCTTTGTCCCTGGTTTTGCTTTCATTGTTTTAATTATTTATTGTCACCTATTGTCCAAAAATATTAAATGAAAATTTTCAGAAAGAGCAGTTTATTGACTATCAGATCCACTACCCTGGTATTTCAGTGCTTGAGTACAAATAACCCTCATTTCACTCAATAATGACTTAAAGTGCAAGAGTAGAGATGCTAGCATATTGTTATAATTATTGTATTATTAGCTACAGTTGTTAATCTCTTACTGTACCTAATTAATAAGTTAAATTTTATCATAGGTATGTGTGTATAAGAAAAAACATGATATATACAATATAGGGTTTGGCACTATCCATGGTTCAGTTATCCACTGGGGATCTTCAAATGTATCCCTGGCTAATAAGATGGGACTACTATATATGGGTAAAAATAAATTTGCATGAACTCTAGAAGCATTAAGAAACTGCGGCAATGCAGTGACTACTTACCCTAGGAATAGCTGCACTCAGAACAGTAGGAAATTTAATGGCATTCAGTTTGCCTTTGTCACACCCACTTTTGGCCCAGTATAGTGAGTTCAAGAAGCCTCTCAATTTCTGATTTCTCTCTTGGGATAAAATGAAAAAGGATACAACTTGCCTGAAAAGTTTTGGCTCGTCTAGGTACTGCCTAAAGGATTGGCTTTGGTCTCACCTCACTTGGAGCATTGATGAGAATAATGACACAGTTTATATAGGTTGGAGGCTCTGGAAATAGTGACATATGCCACACATTAGATTGCTAGAGAGTCTGCAGGTCTGCAGTCCAAAGGGCACCTATGGGCAAACAATTACAAGCACAGCAACCCTACAGCAATCACGGACTCTGAAGCAAATTTATTCTATACTTATTTTGTTAAATGTTTTCATCATAGAAAGCTATTGAATTTTGTCAAATGCTTTTTATGCATCAATTGAGATAATCATGTAATTTATATCCTTTATTCTGCTAATATGGTGTATAACATTACAGGATTTACATACATTGAACCACCCTTGAATCCTAAGGATAAATTCCATTATGATCATAGCGTATCACCCATTTTAAGTATTGTTGAATTAAATTCCCTAGTATTTTGTTGAAGATTTTTGTATCAATGCTTCTTTCTTATTGTGTATTTGTCAGTCTTTGGTATCAGTGTGGTGCTGGACTCATAAAAAAAATTTGGCAGGATACTGTCTTTATCAACTATTTTCAAGATTTTGAAAATGATTGGCATTAATTCTTCTTTAAAATTTTGGTAATATCACCAGTCTAGCCACCAGGTCATTGGATTTTCTTTGGTGGGAAGTTTGTGATTACTGATTCAATCTTCATACTCAGTAGAAATTTAAAATAAATTGTTTATTTAAGGCTAGCAGTTAACATCATACTCAATGGCAAATAATTGGAAGTGTTTATGCTAAGATCAGAAAAAGACAATAATGTACACTCTCACCACTTGTATTCAACATAGTACTAGAAGTCCTATCTAGAATATTAGGCAAGAAAATGAAACAAAAGACTTCTAAATTGGAAAAGAATAAATAGCATTATCTTCGTTCCCTGATGACCTAATCTTATATGTAGAAAACACAAAAGATTCCACAAGAAACTATTATCAATAAATAAATTCAGTAAAGATATAGGACACAAAATAAAAAAAATAGTTGCATTTCTATACGATGGCAAAAACTATCTACAAAATTAGTCCAATTTACAATAGTTAAAAATAATAAAATACTTAGTAATTAACTTAACCAAGAAGGTTATAGACTTGTAAACTGAAAACTACAAAACATTGATAACAAAAATAAAACAGAACACAAATAAATTTTAAAATGTTGTAAATAAATTAGAAGACAGTGTCGAAGTGTTCCCTTTTCACCACACCCTCTCCAGCAACTGTTATTTTTTGAGTTATTGATAATTGCCATTCTGACTGGAGCTAGGTGGTATCTCAGAGTGGTTTTGATTTGCATCTCCCTGATGATTAGTGAGGTTGAACATTTCTTCATGTGTCTGTTGGCTGCTTGGATGTCTTCTTTTGAGAAGTGTCTATTCATATCTTTTGCCCATTTTAGAATGGGGTTGTTTGTTTTTTTCTTTTCTGTGCGTTTGAGTTCCCTGTAGATCCAGGATGTTAAGCCCTTGTCCGACCTGGAGTTGGCAAATACTTTTTCCCAGTCTGTAGGCTGTCTCCCTGCTCTCTTGATGGTTTCTTTGGCTTTG
>CAUYQG010137530.1:0-80318 GCA_963574415.1 Tarsius wallacei | reverse complement strand
TCTTTCCTCTCTTCCTCCCTTCGTCCTCCCTTCCCCTCCTCCTTCCCTTCCTCACCCCCTTTATCTCTTTTCCATTCCTTTCTCCCTCCTTCCCTTCCTCCACTCCTTCCTCTTCCCTCTCCCCCTCCTTCCTCTCTTCCTCTTCTGCTCCTTCCCTCCCTCCCTCTCTCCTTTCCTTTCTCCCCCTCCCCCTCTTCCTTCCTTTTGCCATTTTTCTCCTTCATAATGGTGCAGTGATGGCTATGTTCAAAATATTGAAGTTCATGGTTTCCACAGCAGAACTGTGCAGTTAATTTGGAAATAACTTTTGTTCTGCACAAACTTTACACCTACAAGGGAAGAGATTGTCTTCTACATACATTTTAGATGTGCAAATGTAGTTTTGAAGGCCACTTTGAAGCGTCATAAGAAATAGACATCACCAGTTGACACGTGTATTTTGGCTCAAGAAACATGAATATTTGAGAATTTTTGCTTTGCCAAACAGACACACTAGTGCGTTCCGCAGACTTTTCCATGTATAAGAGGACTTAACTCAAGGTTTCTTGAATGATCCAGTTTTTCCGATACATTTTAAAGTTACGACAGAGTATTTATTTTCCATCATTGTAAGCAAAGATACCAGAAATAAGTTGGTGTGAGATGGCATGCTTGTGTGATGGTGATGTCATAGGCTATATGGGTTGCGTCTGAGCACTGCCTGGCTGAGCCCTCCACACGGTGCCTCCGTGTGACTGAGCTGGGAGAGCATCTGGAGGTCTCCCAGGGAGGGGTCTGCTCCTAGGCTCATTTGGGTTGGTGGCAGAATTCACTTCCATGTGGCTCTGACTGAGGGTCTCAACCTCTGGTTGACATGGGACAGAGCCTTCCTCAGCACCCATGAGTCACCTCAGCACCTCACCCACCAGGTCACCCTATAAGGTCACTTGATCTTCAGAGCCAGCAAGGGGGCACATCTCTGGGGTGAGTCTGCTGGCAAGTCAGTGTCTCATGCCCATTGCATGCTCATAGATGTGATGGCTCTCACCTGTCTGATGCCACTGGGTGAGAGTGGCTCATACTCAGAGCAAGGGTCCCTTTTGGTCCGTCACCCCCATGTGACTGGATGGGTGTCTCTGTACAAACCTCAGTTTATAAATGTGTGCGAAATGGGCATTGTGTGTGTATGTTCTCAAGAGGACATAAATGGATTCCCAGTTCTATTTTCTCGTTTATCATATTTCTAAGGTCTAGTGATCATTTCTGGAAATTGAGAGATACACCTTTTCTCAAAGGAACAGCAAATGCACTTCTAAGCCACATAGGGTTGTACCTGCCCTACACAGTGTCTCTAACCCAGGCATGCACACACACCACAGTGCATGCACACACAGTACATGGGTACACAAGAATACACACAAAACATGTGTGTATACACTTATGCACACAAACAATACACAGACATACATGCATACACAATGCATGCACCAACAGGCAATACATGAGCACACGTGTGCACACACAAACATACATGTACACACATGTGCACACAGAACGCAGCACAATGCATGCACAGAAACAACATGCAAGTATGTGTGCACACCTGCAAATATGTGTGTATATGCATGGGCACACATGTGCATGCACAAGCAGGCACACACATGTGTACACACAAACACACACACATGCACATGAGCCTCAGCATCACAAGCAGTGGGGTTTGTAGTCATTCCTCCCTGCCCTCCTGGCTAGGATACCTGAGGAAGAAACTCCAACAGAACTGGGTTGAATTGCATCTTCCATGTGGTTTGGACAAGCCCACCCCTACTGCTCCCAGATGTGGGCCACATCCCTGCTTTAGGCTACCTGTCGACGCCCTGGGGCACTGCCCTCCCTACCGTCTGTAAGCCGCATGTGGGCTCCAGCATTTCACAGTCCCTGATTTTAGAGCTGTGCCCATAGATATTCTGTTCGGCAATTTGGGCCAGAGCTTCTACACCTGGACGCGGCTGCCACCCTGCCTCAAGTCTGTCCCGTTTGGTGGGTGGAGGTGTCCAGTCTGAGGCCACCAGGAACTGCCAGGCATAGATCTGGAGTACACGTCAAATGGCTTTCTGTCATGTTGACTTTGATGCCAACAGTTTCCCAAGAGCTGAGACTCATGTGGGCTGATGAGTGCTACAGCTGTGGAAGCCCTGGGCGCCAGTCCAGTGAGGTCAATGGCACTGCCTATCCTGGACTTGGGCTGGGCACTGTTCACCAGGGAGCCATCTGTAAGTACAGGATGGCCAGGACCAGGTTTGCAGAGAGAAACATGGAGAGACTCTCACAGCCAACCTTCCCACTGGGAAGATGACTTCAAGTACTCATGGCATTATTGACTTGTAACACTTTGAGCTTCGGAGTTAAGTGCTGCACAGCTGCAGGGTGACAAGTGGGATCTCAGGGCTCCTGACATCACAGGTCCCTCCACTAAACGGCCACTGCCCACTGCATCCAATGATTTGGTCCACGGACAAAAGATCACTTAGGGACAGTCATGGGAAGGGGACAAGGGTGAGAATGAGTTATTGGTCATTGGTTTCCATTGTCACTGACTTGTGCCCAAGGTGAATCTTCTCCCAGAAGCTGAGTGGGGTCCTCTGAAAAACTCAACAGAGACTCCCAGTGGAAGGCTTCAACCTGCAGTGTGGACGTGGGGTGAAGGAGGAGGGTGAATCTACGTCAAGCCAGCTGGAACCAAGCAGAGTTGGGGACTGTGGCAGTCACTAGAGCAGGGTCAGGGCAGGCCCAGGGAAGAACTGTCCCTGGCAGGATCTGGTCCTCAGGTGTGTTCTTCGGCAGATGGAGATTGTGGGTCCACGTCTCAAGTCAAGGGCTGGTCATCACTGGGGAGGGCCACAGACCTTGGCTGTTGGGGGAATTCTGGGACCCTAGCTCTGGTTCTCTGCTCACCAACAGCAGAGTCTGCCAGTCCCGATCCTTCCAGGATGACACGTTGCACCCACGAGTATGTGCCGCAAAGTGATACCTGCCCTGTGTCCACAGTTGGTGAAACCAGGGGCTGCACTTGCCCAAGGGCAGGTAGGTAGCATGCTGGCTTTCATCAGAGACTTTTCACACATTGGCTTATGAAGCACCTACTGTGTGCTGGCATCTGTTGAGTACTGGAGAGGTGGATGCTTTGTTCTTGAGAATTTGAAGAATTCACAGAATGAAGCACTTAGCAATGGGCTGAGATGGAAAGAGAAGAGCGAGAAAGAAGAGCGAGACACCTGGCATGTTGGAGGAAATGAGAGGGTTCCTGGCCATGAAGACGTGAAAGATCGAACTTGGAGTTTGCAGCAGAGGTTGGGGGGAAGGAGCAGCTGGTGGGACCTTAGTGTTCTGGGGCTGTGGAGATACGGGACCACAGAAATGGCTTGACACAGCACCGGTTTGGTCTTCTACAGCTTGGAGTCTGACATCATGGTGTCCGCAGGGCGGTGCTCTCTCCAAAGCTTCTGGGAGGACTCTCCCGTGCTGCTCCCCAGGTGTCCGGTGGCTGCTGGCACCTTGGCTTTCCTTGGCTTGTAGACATGTTGCTCCAGTCTCTCTCGTCCTCCCATCACCCAGTCCTCTGGGCCTCTGCAGTCTCCTCTTCTATGTGTCTCTTCTAAGGACACCTGTGTGGGGCTCAGGGCCCACCCAGGTAACCCAGGAGGAACAATCCCAGATTCTTAGCCTAACCACATCTGCAAGTACCCTCCTTCCAGATAAGGGCACAGTCACAGGTTCTGGGCTTGGGGCCTGGGAGTGAGGGGGACTGTTGACAGGGGGAAGGAGATGGATGTGAGTCTGGCTGGAATAGGCCCTGGGGAGACAGCAGGGAACACAGTCCCGTGCCCCATGACCCGTATTCCTTCCAGGTTCTGTTAGTGAACTCTGTCCCATTGATCCCTTCCCCATGTTGCTCCTTGTGTGTCCATCCAGCCATCACCGCATGTCTGAGGAGGACTCGAGGGGTCTCATTAGAGCCTGTTCACCCGTGAGACATGGGCTTCTGGACACCAGGAGCTCCATGTCTTTCCCTGCATCCCTTTCCCTGCATCCCTGGACTCTCCTCCAGGTGACTGAGGTCCATATCTGCAGACAGGATGCTCCTCGGAGGGGTGAGCCCAACTGAGATTTGACGTGGAGACCCAAGTCATGCACCGGAAAAGGCCACCCTAGAGCCTGAGGTGTGCCCCGGAAAAACTCACTGTAGGCCCTGAGTCGTGCAGTAGAAAAGCTCATCGTAGATCCTGAGTGGTGCACTGTAAAAACTCACCATGGGGTCCTGAGTCCTGCACTGAACGTGCTCACTGTAGACCCCATGACATGCGCTGGAAAAGTTTATTTTAGGGTTCTGTGTCATGCACTGGAAGAGCTACCATAGGGCCCTAAGTTGTGCACTGGAAAAGCTCACTGTAGGGCCCTTAGTTGTGCACTGGTTAAGCTCACTGTAGACCCTGCATCATGCATTGGAAAGGCTTATTTTAGGTCTCTATGTCATGCACAGTACGAGCTACCATAGGAAAGGTAGTGCCCCAGAAAAGCTCAGTGTAGGGCCCTGTGTGGTGCACTGGAAAAGCTCCCTGTAAGGCCCTAAGTCGTGCACTGGGGAAGCCTACCATAGGGCCCTTAGTTGTGCGCCAGAGAAGTTCCTGTAGGGCCCCAGGTGTCCACTTTGGATGCTCATGTTTGATGTCCTCGCTCGAGGGTTGAGTAAGCAGGAAGCAAAGTCCAGCAGCTGGCATTTAGGCAGACCATCTCTGGCAGAGTTCTGGGCTAGCTGACCTTGGAGAGAAACACACCAAGTGTAGCCAGGGGTGTCTAGATCCTTCGTGGGCCTGTGTGAAAGTGCAGAGAACATGTCCAGAATCCACAAATGTCCGGCTTCCTCCACGGTGAATGCCTAGCCAGAGCTGTTCCCTCACTGGGCAGAGCTGTTCCTTCACCTGGCAGCTGCCTCGGGGGTGGTAGGGCCCTGCAGTGAGCTTCTCCAGTGCACGACTTAGGGCCATACAGGGAGGTTCTCAGTGTACCACACAGGGCCCTCGGTCCTCTTAAAGCAAAACGAGAACGAGTTGGGATGTTAGCCCCAAGGTGGCATGTTTAGAGTGCCCGAAAGAAGGAAAAGAAAGCAGCATCGGGTAGTCTGGTCAGCGGGCAGGAGGTGAGGGGCCGCTGTGACGGTCCCACGTTGCACTTCTGGGAGTGACGAGACCCTCAAGCTGAACCCTGAGTAGGGACCCTGTGCTGGCTCTTTTAGATTTTCTTCAAGTGTGCCTGGGATTTGAAAGAGTTGTTCCCTTCGTGGAGTCTCGCCCCACTGAGCTTGCGTTTAACTGGGTGAATACCGCCTAGCGACGGTCTTTGTGCACAGTGATCTGACTGTTCTGTGCTTGACATGGCATTCAGTGGCATCATGATTCGCTGAACTTTAAGCCTCATTTTTCATGCGGCAGAATGTTAGCTGTGTGTCAGATGTTGCTTATGTGCCAAGCTGGACCTTTAGAGCCAGCTAATTTTGTTAGAAGTCCTCGAAAGTATTTTTTGAATTTGAAAAAAAATACATTTTTATTGGTTTGTATAACTGAAAACAGGTTAAGAAATTCCCTCACGTTTGCCAAAAACAAAACAAAACTCTAACACCTCTCATTTAATATGGAGTCTGGAAAACGTGTGATTTCTGGAAAACCATCATGTGATAATTTAATAAACATGGAGACCGTTTTTAAATTTTATTGAAGTTCACTAATAGCGGATAGTAAAAGCCACAGGCCCGACACCATTTTACGCCCACGTAAGGAGAATGAACTTAAAACCTATCAATTAAGTCACTGTTGCCGCTTCTGTTTTAAAAGGTAATGATTTCTTTACTTGAAATCTTGTGTTTTGACCTGGGCCAGAATTCGAGTATGGGATATTTGCCTTTTGTGTGAGAGAAATGTGGAGGCGATGCCCTCGTGTGTTTCTTTCTTTCTTTGATTGTTCACATGAATGTTTTGGGGTCACGTTATATCCATCGAGGGTGCTGAACCCCATCGAGCATTTTTTGGCAGAGCTCAGAAGGACCAGCATGTGGCATGTTAGGAAGGTTGGTCTGATTCTAAATCCATGCTTTGCACTCAAGATTCATTTCCTCTTCCTCCTCCTCCTCCTCCTCTTCTTCTTTTCTTCTTCTTCTTCTTTTTCGTCCTTGTCCTTCTTCTCCTTCTCCTTCTTGCTCAACATCATCAAGACTTAATTTCGTCACCCAGGTTGGAGGACAGTGGCATGACTTCAGCTCACCACAGCCTTGACCTCCTGGGCTCAGGTGATCCTTCCACCTCAGCCTCATGAGTAGCTGAGACTACACATGGCACCACACCCAGCTAATTTTTGAATGGTTTCGTAGAGTCAGGGTCCCTAGGTTGGTCTCAAGCTTCTGAACTCATGTAATTCTTCCATCTTGGACTCCCAAGATGCTGGGATTACAGAGGTGAGCCACCGCCCCTGGCCAGGGTTCTCTCTTACTAAGATTAAAAAAATGCCCAAGTTCTAAGTGTACAGCAGAGTGCATTTTTTCAAAGAGAAAACAGAGTGACTAAGGACATAACAGACACCCAGAAGCCTCCATCCAGTCTCCTCTGGTCATTACACGCCCCCCACCAGAGGTAATCAGGATGTCCCCAAAGTCCAGCACCGCCTGTCATTGCACTTGCCACATGCTTGTGCCTGGCTCTTCCCATGGTGCTGTGCGTAGCTGCATTTCCTTATTTAATTGCAGGTGGTGTTCCATTGTAAGAACACACTCCCATTTATTTCAGCATCTGCTGGCAGCATGTAGTCCCTTCCATTGTGGGTTATTATGAAGGGCACTGCTCGAGGTGTCCTTCTCTACACCTTTAGGAGTGGATGAGAGCATTACTCTCACACTTGAACTGAGCTGTGGCCTTGCCAGGTCGCTGGCAGGATACACTCAGCTTTTGTGGTCCTACCAGTTTTCCAAAGTGGCTGATCCAATCCACACACCAGACCCAGGACTCCCCACTACCCACCATCCTGGACCACAAAGTGGCTTGTCTCCTTGTGGCTGAGGCTGTGAGAGGGCCTACTTTGCAGTACTAGTCTAAGAATCAAATGGAGGAAGGGGTATATTTATACACCTTTAGGACACTAAAGGTGGTTTTATTCTTCCTGGTGCTCTAGGAATGCAGAAACGCTCAGACAATCTCATTGAGTGTAGTGGTACAAAGACAGCCCCCATGTTTGGGGCTGGAAGGGTGGAAAAATGTTCAAGTTAGGGGCAAAAACGGTTAAACTTCCAAAGTCGCACTGCACAGTGCTGTGCTCAGGTGTGGTGTGCAGAGGCCCAGAGAACCTGGTCTCCTTCCACCACTGCAGGTTCAAGGCTGCTGGGACCACAGCTGCTAGGCAGGGGCCATTGCAGGGTGCAGGGCTGCTGTCTACTTTTTATTCATTCAGTGCATGTGTACCTAGCTCTCAACGCGGGCCAGGCCCTGGGGGGTCCTGAGGGTTAGTGTCGGGGAAGTCCCCGCCCTCCAGAGGGTCAGGGTCTGAGCGGGACCTGGGTGCAGTCTGGAGTGTTAACTCTCATCACATGCACGGTGCATGTAGTCAGGGCTCACCTCTCTCTTGGGCGCTCCTTGATTCACCGTGTTTGCCACCAAATGCCGGCCGGGGTGGGTAGAACTGGAGGGTGTGCCATGCACTGAAACCAGGGAGAGTCCTCCAGGGAGCGGAAGCAGAAAGGCGAGCTGGGGATGCTCTCTGCAGACAATGTTTGGTGCTGTTCCTGGGCAGGGGGACATCTCCAGATGTCATTCACTCCTCCCTGTTCCTCATGGCACTGTCCAGCAAGCCCTCTATCCCCTGGTCTTTCCTTCCAACATAAGGTGGGGGTGCAGGTGCTCCTATGAGGGGTCATGAAAAAGGCATTGGACAGTAACAGGACGATGGCAAGAGCACTGTGAGGGAGCATACTTCAATGACCAGGCACAGTGGTTCACGCCTGTCATCCCAGCACTTTGGGAGGCCAAGGTGGGCGGTTTGCTTGAGCCCAGGAGTTTGAGACCAACCTGGGGAGCATAGTAAAACTTTGTCTCTACAAAAACATTGGCCAGGTGTGGTGAAATGTGCTTGTAGGCCCAGCTACTTGGGAGGCCAAGGTGGAAGGATTGCCTGAGCCCAGGAGGACGAGGCTTCAAGGCTTCTGTGAGCCATGATCGTCATGTTTGTGCCAATGCACACCCACCTGGGTGACAGAGTAAGATCTCGACTCCAATAATAATAATAATAATAATAATAAGGAAAAAGAGCATCAGGGAGCACACTGGAGACTCAGGCCTCCAGTCCTGGTCCGCCATGCTCCGTCGCCCCAGCCCTCCAGACTCGGAGCTGCCTGGGGCTGTCCTGGCTGGGAGGCAGTGAGCCTGAGCTCTGGGTTTCATTGGGTTCCCGGGAGCAAAGGCCGTGGTGGTACAGCCCGATGTCCTGTAGGCTCAGAGGCGTGTCCCCCATGGCCGCATGGAGCTTACAGGCACCAGGAACAGGACAGAAGCTCCTCGTGATATACTTCACCTCAGGCCCTCATAGGTGAGGTGTGACTGGGTTCTGGGAAAGAAGAGGCCATGTCAGAGCACTGGGACTCACATGCAGTTGGCCCAGGAGGGCCTCCAGTGACCGAAAGTGGGACTTGGCTTGGGTCTTGAGGCTGACTCGTGTCTATTGCGGAGAGGAATAGGAAATCTCCAAATGCCACCGAACACAGCACACCTCAGCAAGTAACTGCTGCCTAAGAGACACAGGTCCTCAGCGCCCAGGTCACAGGGATGAGTGCCTGACAACTGTATGCTTTCCCCAGGGCTCGTGAGCTCAGGGCCCCATCTTGGTACCGCAAGCCAGACCCCAGCATGCCACATTTGGCTGCAAAAGTATTGCTTGGTTTTACCAACTCCGTTTCAAGGACATTTTGGGTAAGTGTGAAAATAACACGGTGGTTCTCCCCACCCTTGGGTGGCAGAGTTAGTACCCGCATTCTGTAACAATTATGTGGTTTTCTCCATAAATATTTGTTAAATGGATGAAACCTAATGAATATGGTCCTGGTGGTTAGAAGCATGAGTGGAAGGATTTCATGGGCAGAACATATGGACATGGCAAAAACACACCTGTGCTCTCTCACAGGTAAGAACACATGCACACACCCACTCGCACATACTCACACTCACACAGCACATTCATACACACACTCACACATACATATACTCAGAAACACAAGCACAAGCACACATGCCTGCATGCAAACACACACGTACACGTATGAATACATGCTTACACAGTCACACTCTCACATGCACACGCATGTGTGTACACAGCCACATGCACACACACTCTTACACACACTGTCATGTATGCACATACTCATACACTCTTAAACACACACAGTCACACATGCATAAACATACATACTCTTACACACAGTCACACACACACTCTTCCACATAGTCACACACAACACACAGTCACCCACGCATACATGCACACTTATACAGTCTCACACACACACACACACTCTTACACAGCCACACATAGCCATACACTCACACACAATCACACATGCAAACACACACTCGCACACACATAAACTGTTACACATACAGCCACATGTACACACATTCATCATTCTTAAACACACACAATCACATATGCATACATACTTTCACATGCACAGTCACACGTGTACACATACTCATGCACTCTTACACACAGTCACACACACACTCATGCATTCTTACATGTAGCCACACATAACACACACTCACACACACCCTCACACACACAGTCACACACACACTCTTACACACAGTCACACACGACACATAGTCACACAGTTACACACACTCACACACTCTTATATACACACAGTCACACATTCACACACCCACACCCACATATGCGCGTGCGCACACACACACACAAACACACACACACACAAGCTGGTCCCAGAAGTGATGGTTGTGGAGGAGAAATGCTTCCAGGTGCAAGAGCAAAGTGAGGTCAGCATGCCATGTTCCCTTCAGATCTTCGCACCGCGTCACACTGGCTGCAGGCACATTTCCCCTTCTTCACTCACCAACTTTTAAAATAAGTTCTCCAATTTGCTTTACTTTTGGCTTCAGTTTTAGAATTCCGAACGACTTTACCAGCAAGTGAATGTCTCTTTCAAGAAATCTTTTCTACAGCCAGCTGTATCCATCTTTTATATATTAAGACAAGGAAAACACTGAAGTCAAGAGGCTGTGCCATCTTTCTGGCCCCGAGGCATTTCTTTGGCATTTACTCCACAGTGAGAGCTTGCTCAGAAGCATGCCTTGTCTGAACGGACGCAGCCGGAACACCCACTGGGGAAAGTAAGGCAGCCGGAACACAACGAAGGACTCCGGCGGGCATCAGGGGAAGCCCCCGTTTCTAGCAGCATGAACCCAACCATCCAACCACCACTCCCAATCATAATAGAATGTGTACTGGCATTTTTTTCCTTGTTTTCAAGCCTGGCCCATAAAAAGAATAGCGAGACTGCTTTCCAACCTTCATTTGATCTCCAGGAATTGAATGGAAACAGAAAAGGGCTAGCTAGTTAGGGAGAGTTGTTGACTTCAGGTTCCGAGAAACTAGTAGGCCAGATTCTATCCCCTTCCCGACAGCTACAAAGCGGCCTCGGTGGCGAAGTTGGTTTCTCCCGGAGTCTGAGTGCATCCCCGCACACGCTGGGGCGTGGTGTCTGAACCACCCTCACACACCTCTCCTGTGTTTCGGGTCATGCCTTGTTTTTCCTGATCCTCGACATACTTGCATTCATACACACATGTATACATGTGTGTTCTAATCATGACTGAAATGTGCCCCAATTTCTCAGCCACTGATCACATTATTTTGTATTCAGAACATCAAATACCCAGCCCAGAAAATGTGAGAAATACAGGTGATTCTTCTGATGCCACTCTGCATATCGAGTTGACCGTGGTAGAAAGAACAGAAGATCGAGGCTCACATACGAGCACACCCCTCCTAAGAACAGAAAAAGTACTCAATAAGTACTAAACAAATTAGCCAAATTATGCTATGTATGCACATATATTTCTCTGAAAAGAAAATTAAACAGTTTAAATACAAAGAATACTATTGGACGATAAATTATAGATTTATGTGTATCATGTGATACATTAAGTACTTATAAAGAATAAGATATGTTATGTTAAATTATGAATGACAGCTAATATATTCGTAATTACAGGATATAAATTTATTTTTCATATTATCAGCTAATGTAACAATGGAATAATTATTTAGTAAGTGGAAGTGGCAGTGACCTTGGCCATGCAGCATCATATCAGGTTTCTTACAGCATCACCCTTTGTCTCTTTTCAATGTGTAAAGAATACCCAGCAAGAGGCAGATCTTGACACGCAATACACACTCCGACAAATTCGGAGGTGAGCGAGGTATCTCAGAGGCAGGTCTAGGTGGTCAACCAGACTAAATCTAATCTAAATCCATTTGATTTGAGTTCAAGAGTAAATCGCTCCAGGCAACGCCACATTACCACTCATGACTGCATTCACATTGACCTTCTGGTTGAAAACAGTCCTCACCAAAGAAGCTGACCTGGAAGTCTGCAGTCCTTGTTCTCTCTGCGAGTTGGGGATCTACCACACAGCTCTGTAAAGGAAATGTCTCCTTATTACATCCCAAACCTTAGCTTTTCTCCCCTGCCTGCAAGCCCATCTGATCTGTGAGACCAGGGACGTGTAAATGACCTGCTGAGATATTTCTGATGGTTGTTTAAGGTCAGCTCCTGAGAAGCTAGACATGTGCTCCATTCCAGGTTGGAGGTCTGTAGCACAGTGGTTCACTCTTGGAATTACTTGAGTGTGACCTGGGACAGAGCTCCTAGCCTCTGTCTGCAATGACTTTAAGATCCAAATAAGAAAATAAAGATGTGGCTAGCAGAATTGGCACACACCTGGCCTTATTTACATGGTGGCCCTTACAGGTCTGAAAAACCCAAACCTCAGCCCAATTGTCATGGATACGTAGTATGACAATCTCCTAGTTACCCACATGCTTGAGATTATTTCCATGTAAGACAGAAAAAAATGGTCTCTCCTTTAATACCAGTCCTTTCTGAACAATATCTGAATCTGGGAACCTACCCAGAATAGCCTCTGTGCTTCAGAAGCAATTGAGGGATGGCACTCCTCTGCCCTGCTTAGATTCTGTATCATGGGCCATTGCCAATTAAGAAAATCCACATTAATAAGTTAGGGAAATGCCACAAATGTTTCAAACCACAAAGAACTGTAAGAGTTTTTGTAGTTATTCCTCACTCTTCCAAGTTTGGAAGGAGCAAGGACTCCTGGGAGGTTGTGCCAGCCACAGGTGTGTCTGTCTGCTCCATGAAGAATTAGTCCGGTTCGGAGCCTTGTGTCATGAAAGTTTCATGCACTAAAGCAAGACTGGGAATTGATGTGAGGTATGACTCTGGAATAACTTGTTTTAGTAAGTAAATGAGCTGTCTATCTACGTAAAGCTAAAACGAATTCTGGTGGTATAAAAATACGGCCATTTGAAAAGCAAGCAGTGGGTTTCAGGCTAACCAATCAGTGGTTCAAATAAGCTGCAGATGCATCGTAGATGGGTTGATTGCCATGGTCCTTGCCAGGACATATCACAGTCTGTCCCAACTAGGAGAATAATTGGCTTGATCGTTTTACAAATGTACTTTTTCTTGCATGATAAAGCTAAGTCACTCATTACTTTGTTCATTCATTTTAAAAACATTTAGTCAAAACTGGAAAAATAGGCACAAAAAGTAAAATCTGCCACCAATGGCTGAAGTGGGAGATATACGAAGGGACTTTTGAGCTATCTGATCTGAAAAGATTTGAAAAGTTTAATTAAAAAAAAGAAAAAAATTGAGACTATAAACAAGTTAAAGATATCTGTCCTGCTTGACTCTCCACCCCCACACCCCCCATGCAGAAGCCAAACCTGTCTTTTTTCACTGGTCTATTTATTCCTGGCACCTAGAATAGTGTCTTGTAAATAGTAGGCACTCAATAAATACTTGCTGGGTAAGTAAATGAACAAACACATGCACTTAAAATATGTTCAGGGCTGGGGAGTGCTTAGGAGATGAAACTCTCAGGCCACAAGCTTGTGTACCCATAACACATCCTCATTTTCCAACAGCCTGTCCACTCTCTTTCCTGAGCCTGCGGGGTGCAGAGGCTGAGTTCCTAGTGATGCTCTGGCTTCCTTTGCCCCCATCTCTCAGTTGGGCTGGGAGTCATTGGTGAGTGCACCCGAGTTTCCAAACTCAAGGAGGTCCCGCACTTTTCAAGGTGGATGCTTCTCACCTGTGATGCCTGCCCATTCAGGTTGCCCCCTGCTCCACCTCCCTCCTGCTTTCTGGCCTCTGGCAGATGGCTGTATGCCCTCCCGTCGGGCTCTGAAGTCATGTAGGGAACACAACAAGATTGCCCCTTGCAACACTCTCCCCAAGCCCCACACACCACACTCTCTGCCCAGGTGTGCCAGGCAGTCGACTCCACAGGACACAGGGGAACTCAAAGACTCTGACAGCAAAGGGGAAGAGTAGAGAGTCTCCATTCTTGGGGGTCCTAAATTCACCTGAAGTTTCCATCACAATCCTTCTCCCTGCTAATCTTGGACAGAATATAAGTTCCTTCCTCCAAAGACTCATAGGAACTTTCTAGATTTGGGGAGATATCTTTCAGGTCCTCAGTATTTGCATCCTGTCCCAAGGCAGGATCCTTAGGGTCTTTTGTTCTTCACAATCTATGTCTGTGTCTATGTTTTCTTATAATGAAAACACCTTTCTTTCAAAATTTGAGGGTTTTTTTGCCTTGCGTTTCAAAAGTGTATTTTGGCCACAAGAGCCTATTGTGGACTTCTCTGTTAGTTATTTTTTAGTAGGTGTCTTCTCATCACTGAGGCAGGCACACAGCCTTACCCCTACCTAGAGGGCTCCAGGAAAGTCATGAAACTCAGGGGAGATAACGTGTCCCTGGTTAATTCCTCAAAACAGTACATACATAGATGTCAAGCCAGGTGGTAATCAATGTGACAAGTCACTCACACTCAGGGACACTTCTAGAAACATGTGAGCCTTGAGCTGAGTCTAATAGAAGGAAGAACATTTTTTGTGCAGATGGTCCCAAGAGTGCCGTTATAGGGATAGGAAAGAGTGTGTGTGTGCTTACGCATGGGGGCATCTGCATGTATCCACAGCGGGGTTCTGCTGGAGCAAGAGAGATTTCCCAAAGGAGACACCAGGAGCTGGCTCCCGCAGGGTGAGCATGGCCAGTTATGAGAAATATGGTTGGTTGACACGTATGATGTTTGATTTAGCTACTGCAATGCTCAGTTTTGTCAACTAGACTAATTGCAGCATCCTGCTATCCAATCAAACACGAATTTAGGTGTGGCTGTGGAGATGCTTAATAGATGTGGCTCACATCTACCATCAGTTGACTTCTGGAAGATTCATCCTTGATGATCTGTGTGGGTCTGATCTAACCATCTGAAAGGGCTTAAGAGCAGGACTGAATTTTCTGTGAAGATTTCACCCTGAATGGCAGAATCAGCTCGGAGTGTATCCAGCCCACTGTCCTGCTCCAGATTCCATACTTGCTGAGTGACCATCCACAACGAATGAGCTGATTCTTTGCAATAAATAAGAGATTTGTCACAATCTCTACATAAATCTGTATCTATATATTTCCTATTGGTTCTGTTTCTCAGCTGAAACCTCAACTAATGCAGATTTTAGTACCAAAGTTGTTCTAGAGGGACAGAATCTTAAGAATGAGTTTTCTCAGTTTTCCGAATTGTTTCTGGGGTTTTTTTGGAGTTGGCTCCTTATTTTGGCTAGATTTTAAGGCGTTCATGACTTTATTTCTAGTGGAAAAGATCACTGATAATCATGGTGTGATGTGAAAATAGAGATATGCAAAATATCACCACTGAGTATTTGTAATCCAGTGCCTATGAGAGGTGATGTTCTGAGTGACTGTGCACAGGACCCCATAAACATTTGAGTGAAACTAAGGCATGTGATGAGGTTGTCTGGTTGCTCCAACTATGCTGGAGAAAGTAAAGAAAAAAAATAATGAGCTCAGCTTGGCATAAATGACCTGAAAATTTCTACATCTTTTCTGGAAGACATCTTTATCTCCTGTAGCTGTAACTGCTGAGATTTCTAAAAATCTTACTCAGAGGTTCATTGTGTATGTTCCTGAAATATGACACAACTTAAATTCCTAACCTGGAGGGGTGGCTACTGGCAAAGTGAGGACATTCATTAGGAAGAAATAGAGTCATAAAACTGGAATGAGGAATTATTGGAAGATGCTGATGAAACTGGAGACATTTAATCCCAAAATGCTAATGAGTCTCCTCTGCCAGTAAAAGTCAGCACTCCATCCCATCTAAGGAGATTAACCCCGCATTCCATGAGGAAACTTTGATGGCCCTCCCTGAAGTGGATGCCTCACAAGATGCTTCTGATCCTTCTCAATACCTACACCTACCACGCCTCTTTGCTTGTAGACCTATAACCGGATTTAGGTTTCAGCAGGACCCAAAGGATGAGGTTACAGTACAAAATGTGACCCCTCCAAAAAAGTGACATGTTTTTCCAAATTTATACAAACACTCAGCAGAGCAAACAATGAGAAACTCAGGAGACAGTGTAGCCACAATAGCAGAGATTAGGGTGATGCAGCCACAAGCCAAGGAAGAGAGAGTCATGTGATGTGCAAACAGAGGTATGCAACATACCACCAGTGAGTAGCCAAGGAATGCCTACAGCCACTTGAAGCTGGAAAGGACAAGGAGACATCCTCCCCTAGAGGCTTTGGAGGGAGTGTGCTCTGTCAACACCTCAATTTTGGAATTCTGGCTTCCAAAACTGTAAAAAATACACTTCTGTTAGGTTAAGCTACCTGGTTTGTGGCTGTTTGTTATAGCAGCTCATGGAAATGAGTACAATCCTATTTCTTCTCAGCAACACCATCTGCAGGCATGATTTAAGAACACGGGTGTCTGGGACCCTCCAGTTGGCCCACTGGGAATCTCTGACCAATATCTGTAGATGTGTGGTGTAGGAAACAGTTCCTGGGCTCTGAAGACCTGTGTTCTCTTCCTGGTTTGCTGCTTAGATAGCCTTCTGGTCACGAACAAGTCATCCAGGTTCTCTCATCTGTAGAGCAGAAGCAAGGATACGTATGTCCCAAAGGAGCTAAACAAGATGTGTCTTTGAAGTAAGTGCCTGGCTGTTGTTGGGTCTGGAGTGGGCATGTGGCTGCTGCTATCTCCCTCCTACATAGTCAGCTGAGGTCATGGGAGCCAACGTCCTGGGGTCTTTATCATGGGTCTGGCACTGCTCGCTAAATTTATTTATATTTTTAATTGTTCCTGGCTTAGATAATCAAATTTCTCTCTTCAGTTCAGACAAAGGGATGTTTATGAAAACACTTTAAAAAGGGAAAAGCTTCATCAGTGCAGAATATTGTTATTTGGATGACTATGTTATACCCACTGAGCGTGTTGCTTTAAGCTAGGGCTTTAATGTCAGAGCAACCTAGATTCTAATGTCAGTGTCAGAGTTTACTACGAATGGAGTAGGTGCTCTCATTTTACCTGCATCAGCCTCAGTTTTCTCATGCATAAACAGGGAATAATGATTGCACCTACCTCACGTGGTTAGCGTGATTGTGAAGGAGCACATGTCAAGTACTCAGTGCATCCCAGCTTGCAGTGTTAGTTCCCGTTATCCTTACATCAGTAAGCAGAGAATTTCCAAAAACTCAGTCCAAATGTATTTAACTCTTGTGGTGTAAAATTAGTTTTACTTGAGTGATTTAAACTTATAATTTGTATAATGTGAAATTCTTTCATTATAGATTTTTTCATTATTGTTTTATTCTCTGATAATTCTTCAAAAATTTTGCTAAAAATACATCACTCAAAATATACCCATTTATCATTTTTTAAGTGTTTAGTTCAGGGGCATTAAGGACAATCACATTGTTGTGCAATCATCACCACTGTCCTTCTCCAGAACTTTTCATCATCCCAAACTGAAACTCTGTTCCCATTAAATACCACCTTCCCATCTGTATCTCCCTTCCTAAGCTCTTGATAATCTCCAATCCTCTTTCTCTCTCTAAGATTCTGCCTACTCCAGACATTTCATATAAGTAAAGCCATGTTATAGTTGTGCTTTTCTGCCTGGCTTATTTCACTTAGTAATGACTTTAAGTCTCATCCACGTTGTAGCATTTGCCTGAATTTCATTCCTATTTAAGGCTGAATAGGATCCCACTGCATGTGTATACCACATTTTGTTTATTTGTTCTTCTGCTAATAATGCGAGGCTTGCTTTCACATTCTGTCTGTTGTAAATAATGCTGCTTGGAATATAAGCACACACATGTCTTTCTGAGACCCACCTTTTAATTGTTTGGGGCATATATTTAGTAGTGAAATTGCTGAATCACACTAATTCTATGCTTAAGTTTTTGAGAAACTGTCATGTCATTTTTACTCTCTGATCATTTTCATCATATTTATTTTATAATTTTTGGAATGTCCTAATCCTTACAGTTCTTATGGTCACTTTTGGCTTATTTTTTGCTTTGCATTTTTTTTTCCTGTTTTGTTTTCCTTTGGCTTGTTTTGGTAAACAATGTATGCCCAGCCTGGAGCATGGCATTGCAAGAGAGCATGACATGGGCTTCTTGGGGGTCTTGACCCCGCTCTTGATATGCAGCTCACGAAGGGCAAAAGAGCAGACCCCACATGGCTTTGTGGGACAGGCTTGGGGTTTACTTGATTTCAAGAAACATTTTGTCCTCTAAATACGTTTCTAGGTAAATATCAAGCTTCCTTGTTTTCCCTGAATCGGTAGGTTTATTCTTCCTTGCTGCAATTCATCTTCATGAGTTAGGCATTTATGTAGAAGTTTCGGTTCCAGCTCCCTGCCTTATTTGGGACTGAGGACAAAATGCCTTGGGGCTTGCTTTCACATTCTGTCTGTTGTAAATAATGATAAATAAATGAATGCCTTGGGGAGTGCACAAGTCCGGCTTCTGTTTCCCTGTGTCGTATCTAGGCCACAGAACCTGGACACTGCAGTGGCAGCTCAAGAATTGGGATTAACCTACATGGTTTTTTTAGGAGACCATATATATATATAAACTTGCATTAGGAGACCATATATATATATAAACTTTCTTTTTTTCACCTGTTAAATTTTAATGCATTATCTCTATTTATTTAGCGACTTAAACAAATTAGAACTTTGTTTCTCCCTCAGGTAGTGTCCAGAGATCAGCAGTTGGACTGGCGTGGCAGGTCTATTTTGCTAGGTCTTTAAGAACTTGTGCTTTCTTTGGCTTACAATAATGCCATTCCTAGGACAGGACCTGTATCCTCATGGTGCGATATCTTGCCCAGAACTCCGGGCATCACAACTATATTCCAGGAATCAGCTATAAATTTTCTAAAAGTTTGTACTTTGCTGTTTCTGTGTCTGGAGCTGGAAAATTAGTTGTATCCACTCAGTCCCTGTTCCTCTGAATCTTCTTTTCAAATTCTCCCAAGAGGCTATCTAATCAGCCCTGATCTAATAGGTTTTCATCCCTCCATGTGTCACTCTGGCATGTGTGTGTGTGCGTGTGTGCGTGTGTTCCTACATGCCCAGTGAATGTCTCCGTTCTTCCAAGGCAAGGGCAGCGTTTCATGGCCTGATATTGCCTTGTGGTTCCTACAACCCTGGGTGCAGGTGGTGGTGGGTTCCCGCCTGAGGTCTGCTGAGAAGGCAAGGGGTGGCAGTGCACTCAGACAGCTGGGCCCCGGACAGTCCAGTCAGCTGCATCGGCCGCCTAAATGGAGCAAAGCAATTCTGGGTGGATGTGAACGGGTAAGTGAATGCTGAGTATTCCGCTTCCCCCACGGGCATGGGTGGGTGGGAGAGCAGAATTTAAGGAAGGGGAAAAGGGCTGACCCTCCTTATTTAGAAAAGGAGCAAGGTCTCATCATTTGGACGTGCACATGCAGGTAGTTAAAAATCACAACACAGCTTGTGTTTCTTTGGAAACTAACAGTCTTTAAGTGAGCATCTAGAAAATGTGACTTTTTTGAGATCATGGTCTTGATCGTGAGTAAAAACCCAGCTTTCAAAGGAGTTAAGCCCCTACGGCTGATCACGCCCTGGGACGATATCCCGGGAGCTGGCCTCTCTCTAGCGACCTAGAGTGGGCCCTCCCCAGGGGGCAGCCTGGGGCCCCTCTGGAGAATGGCACAGCTCCTCCTGGTGAAACCCTGCAGACACTGTGGGGTGACACTCCGTGGATCTCCTGAGCTGAACTGCGGGGCCAGGCGTGCCCGGGCTGCCATGAGGGAGGCACGGCTGAGGTGCGAGACACTATCGCACACAGGCGTGCACACAGCACGCACTGTACTTGTTGATCTTTTTCCAATATGATGACTTTGAAATGCTTTTGACATAGTAGACATAAAACAAAATTTCCAAGTGGTGTTAGAGAGCTTTCTTAAGTTCAACCCTGCCTTGTCAACTTTAAGCTAAAAAGAAATCAAACAGTCTTTCAACCTGTGATTTTTACTTGGAAAACTTCCTAGCTTTGTCTGCAGATTGTCATTAAAAATGAAAAGAGAAAGGGGCAGACATACTCCAGAAGGAAGCATGCAAACGAAAAGATCAAAAGGGCAAGTGTATACCAGAGGTGAGTGTGCAAAATAAAAGATCAAAAAGGGGCAAATGTACCCCAGGGATGAGTGTGCAAAAGACAAGACCAAAGGGGATAACTGTACCTGGGACAAGTGTGCAAAAGAAAAGGCCCAAAGAGGCAAATGTACCCTAGGGATGAGAGTACAAGAGACAAGACCAAAAGGGGTCAAGGTACCCCAGGGAAGGGTGTGCAAAAAGACAAGAACAAATTGGGCAAATGCACCCCAGTTATGAGTGTGCAAAATAGCAGAGCAAGTGTGTGAAAGAAAAATCCAAAAGGGGCAAATGTACCCCAGGAATGAATGTGTAAGGCACAAGACCAAAGGGGCCAAGGTACCCCAGGGACAAGTGTGCAAAGGGGAAACCCATAGCGCAATGTAGACTGGCAACAAGCATATGTGCACACCTCCCCCAATGAATCACGCTCTGGGTGTGCATTAACTGGTGGGGTGATAAACACAAGGAAAGCCCCAGCGGCATTCGGGGTGACGAGCCCCCCTGCCCTGGCAAGGGAAGTGGCAGTCTCCCCACCTCACTTAAATTGGCCCCTTCAGGGGTGTTGCCGGAAGCAGGAAGTGCTGCTGCCCACACTGCCAGGGCATAAAGGGAAGGCAGGCTCTTCCTGAACCCTGACGCCCTGACATGCGATCTGCAGAAAAGTTAATGTTTTGTGGAATTTACAACCGGTACCCAGATTTTTTTGCCCTAGCAACAAAGGAAACAGGACAATATGTGAAGCCACACGAATTCTCTTTAGTTTGGACTTCTCCCTGCTTTTCTCCTGCTCTCCTCCTACTGGAAGTTAAACAAGATGCTTGTCAACAGGCCTTTCCATAAACCCTGGTTCACAGGAGGGTGAGAGTGGCAGCCTGGCCTGGAGGCCCAGGCTGGGGGGAGGGTCCCCTTCCAGCTCCCGGCCCTTCAACTGCCCGTGGTTTTATGGCCTTCTCGATCACCAATTACACAGCCAGGAACAATGGACCTACCACTCAAATGACCAGGCCTCAAATTTGCCTTGATTTGCCCATGTGTGTCATAGCAACACTTGCTTTGCAAGTCCGGGGAGCCTAATTACAGGAATGAAGATGGATCAGGGCCCCAGAAGGGCTACTCTGGGAACAATATGCTGAGCTCCCTGCCCCGTCCCCCATGAAGGCATCTCCTGACCCCCGGCTGCCCTGCCGGCACTCCCCCTGACCCGAGGCTGCTGAAAGGAAACTGCCTGTGTCTGCGGGACCTTTCATGTTCTTGCCCAAGGAGGGAGGGGGCTGCTGCGGGCAGACGCTGGGAATCTGGGCAGACTCTGGGAATCTGGGAACAATAAGCTGCAAGACAGGACTCCTAGGAGAGAATGAAATCTTGTCCTTTGTGGCATCAGGGCTGGAGCTGGACAGTTTCATCCTTGGGGAATGGACGCAGAAACAGAAAACCGAGCACCCTGTGCTCTCACCTGGACGTGGGAGCTAAGTCTGAAATCATAGACCGAAATCATAGATGCGTGGAGACACCACAAAAGAGGGAGGCAGGGGAGGGGATCAGCCTTCAGAAATTAGCTCTGGGGCATGGCGTTCACTCTCTGTGGTGAATTCTCACCTGAGCCTGAACGCCCACCACAACACAGCATGTCCATGGAACAAATATGCATCTGTACCCCTGACTCGAAAATAAAACAAACTGTTTAACAAATAAAAGATGAGGTTCGGACAGACAGGGACCCAGCATGCCAAGGTCTGTGCTGGTTGTCTTTCCCTCTGACAACTGTGCTATAGAAATCTCAGAACCTGCTGGGCATGGTGGGTCTGTAATCCCAGCACTTTGGGAGGCCGAGGCAAGAGGATCCCTTGAGCCCAGGAGTTCAAGACCAGCTTGGGCCACATAGCAAGACCTCATGTCTACAAAAAATCTGAGAGTGGAGCTGCATGCCTATAGTCCCAGCTTCTCAGGAAGTTGAAGAAGGAGGATCATCTGAGTCCAGGAGGTCGAGGCTATGGGGAGCCTGATCCTGGCACTGTATGCCAGCCTGGGTAACAGAGTGAGACAATGAATCAAAAAAAAAAAAGTCAGAGCCTTTAACACTTCTGCTCCTCTCGGCGGGGAGTAGGAAGCTGCTTTCCATCTTTGCTAGACATAAGTTAGTTGCCAGAGGAAGTCACTGTGAATCTGTACTCACTTCCTTTTTTTCTTCTTTATTTTATTTTTATTTTTTTCTGTGAGTTGCAGTCTCACTCTGTCACCCAGGCTGGAGGGCAGTGGCATGCTCCTAGCCGCTGCAGCCTCAACCTGCTGGTCTCCAGCAATCCTTCCGCCTCAACCTTCCAAGTAGCCAGAACTACAGGCCCGTGCTACCACGTCCGGCTCATTTTTGATTTATTGTAGAGACAAGGTCTCGCCAAGTTGTCCGGGTGGGTCTCGAACGTGGCGGCTCAGGCAATCCTTTCACTTCTGTCTCTCAAACTGCTGGGATTACAGGCTGAGCCACTGAGCCAGGCCTTTTTCTTCTTTAATTGTAAGATAAATGGTGGGTGGAACATTTGAAGATTACGGTCACACGATTTCCAAAAGAAAGAGGCTGATTCGGGCAGAGAAAAAAACAGCAATATTTAACATGTTTTCTTATTAGTGTGTTTTCTACACAGCTCCCTTGTTTATCATTCCTTTACCTAAGATTAGAAATTCCCGACTGGAATAGCAAATCTGCTTTCTTTTCTTCCCAGGATGTGTCAGTGTGGTTTTAGGAACTGGTGGCAAGTGTTGTCCATCCCGTACCACCCTGGAGCAGGGGTTCTCCCCCACCAGCAGGAGCTTGCAGGGTTCCAGGGCGGGAAACCTGGCATAAGAAAGAAAACAGCCCTGAAGACACGATAAGGGCATCCGTCAGACTTGCCTGATGTCGTGGCATTTCTGGCACTGACCTTAGTTTCCTGGGCCTGTGGACACAACTCATTGTCAGCTGGGTTACCTAAAGCAACAGAGATTTATTCTCACAGTCTGAGGCCGGAAGTCTGAAATTCAGTTGTCTTGGGGCCAAGCTCTCTCTGGAGGCTTCAGGAAGGATCCGTCCTGGCCTCTTCCAGAGCCTGGTGGTCCCTGGCAGTACTTGGCTTTCTCTGCATCCCTGGAGTTGCTGTCTCTGTGGCCACGCATGCTGCCTCTGTGTGTATTTTGTCTGCGTCTCCGTCGTCTCTTTATGAGAACACCGGTCATGGCGTCAGGGCCTACCTTAATCCAGCACGAACTCAGCTTAGCTGATGGCATCTCAAAGACCCAATTTCCAAATAAGGTTACAATCACAGGTACCGGGGCTTAGGGCTTGAACATCCTTCTGAGGAACACAATTCAGCCAGCAACTGGCCTTGAACAAGATACTGCAGGAGGGGTGATTCCAGAGAAGACTTGCTTCTCTATCAGAGTTTTCATTTCCAGGGTTCACTGGAGAGCCCCAGGCATCCTGAGACTTCTAGGCCTTCAAAAATGAACTTCCACTCCTGTAAAGAGCCTCCTCTCTGTAAGAGTCCCTGCCAAGCCTCCGGGATCCCTCATAAATAAGAACGGGGACCATGACATCAGAGTAGGACCGTCATCACCACACTTTGTTCTTCGGAAGCATCAATGATAAGAAACGCATTTCTGTGTCTGTGGAGCTTTTATTCCAAAACAAATGATCAAGTTTAAGTGATGACAATCACATAGTAAAGATTGTTAACAAGACTACTTCCTTCTTCCTCTAATTTTTCACCTACTGCGTAAATCTCTGCACTTGACCCAATGCACCCTTCTGCATGATGATGTGGCATGTGCAAAAGATATGACCTTTATCAGGGTGCTACAACATTCAATAGGTCTTTTAATATTTTTTTTGAGAAATAAAGGAAAAGAAACATTAGCATGACCACAGTTGGAGTAGTGAAGCCCAGTTTCCACCCTAATTAGCATCTTAGGAGATAAACTTGGCCCTTTAGAAATATGACATTTCATATTGTGACGCTACAGTGACTTACAGCTGCAATAATAAAATGTTGCTAACTCTGAGAAATATTTTGAACCCTGGAATAAATGAATTTAAAAAATAACAAAACTGTGATCTCATTTTAATTTCAATTCGGAGGGAAACGTGCTGATTGTCTCCAGTGTCGTTTGCCGTGGGAAGTCTGCGACTTAGTTCAGGGTCATTGTCCTGTTTTGCAATGCCTCCTGTAGAAAGTTACTCAGACTCTCTGGGAACAAACAACGCTGAAGGAATGCAGATTAATATTCTGCGGTCTTATTCCTCAGACACATGCCACATGGCTGAGCCGTGGGTTTAGCCAACTGTGTGTTCTTGGCTTTTCATGCCCCGCAATGGCCACAGTGCAAACTCTGAATCACACAGATTCGTCTGATTCTGACAGTGATCGAGGTACTTGGGGACTCTTTCCATTTTGCTAACTCTTTTGAAAGGCCTTTTCTTCTAGGTTGTTTTAAATTTTTTAGTAGATGAGTAAAATTGTCAACTTGGCACCCAATGCATGCACTATGGGAAAGAGCTTTGGTGACTGCCCAGGGAAGGGGCTTGGCCGCCCAGGCCCACAGGCTCTGGCCGGGCCTCCTTCACCTGGTGTGGGGATAGGGAGGGAGAGGCTGGCGGGGCCTGAGACGTGACCTTGGACCGACTTTCGCCATTTCTCCTTCTTTTGCTGAAGGCTACTTTCCCACCATGTGTTCCATCTCTGGTGCAAATGGCAGATGAGTGGGTTACTGGTCTCCGGAGCCATCCCTAGCCTGGCTGCCTGAAGAGAGTGGTGGACACTCTGTCCATCGGGCAGCCGGTATGACACCAGGAAGGGTCACCATCCTGAGGGTCAGCTTGAGTTCTCACATTGTCAGCATCATTAAGTTAACAGAGCAGAAGTCACTGGCTCTCATGGCCTTCTGTTTCGCTCAAAGATTCACGTTGGGTGCAAAGGCCTTTCTGGGTTGTTTTTAGGAGCTACACCAGCCCGTGGGACTCTGTCTGTCATGTCTCAGCATGCGGCACAGCCCTGGGATGGAGAGAGAGAGTCAGGATAGAAAATGCCGGGGAAGGAAGACAGGAGGGCGCTTCAAGTTTCTTATGAACTTGTCTTTTCTACAGCTCCATCTTTCACAATCACCCATTTCTCACTTGTGTCTGCTTATCTGTTAGAACTGATTCATAATGATACAGTCTCTGACCTGCCGGAGTCTCCATCCCAAGGAACCCGCCTAGTCTGGAGTTTTGGGGACTCTGTTGATGTGTTCTAAGTCTCTAAAGTTATCAGGGCTGCCCCCCTGTTGACGTATGTTCTGGGGCGGATTCTGGCACCTTCTGTGGGATTGGGGGTCTTGCCGTAAAATGAAGTCAATGAATGGGGTGACAGGTGACTTTAGAGTTTTATCCAACGACACCGGCTCAATGTTTACCTATGAACGCTCCACTGCGCCAAGAAACACATCACCATCGCAGGGGCTGGAAACGGATGACACCACGTGGCACACCACACACAGTTTGCAGCTCAGTTGCGTGTCTATGACTTTGAGGAGGAGATGAGAGATAAGTAGGTGAATCTGCAAAGGGGCCAGCCAGGATCGGGTGTGACAGCAAGTCTGGGTGGGACGCGGCGTGTTTGGTGGGTGGAGCAACAGAAGGAAGAATCAGCAAAAACATCTCGAAGGGTGTGGATATTGACCAGGACAGGCGGTGGCGGTGTTGGGGGGTCCTTAGGGACAGTGTGATGGGTTCCTGGGAGATGGGAGGGGCAGGGGCAGTGCATGGGGGTGAGACAGACTGGGACAATTCAGGTGGGTTTCCTTGAGGAAAGTATGGGCACTGGGCTGGAGGGCGGCGTGCAGAGGGTGAGCACCCAGGTCCTACGTACTTCCTGGGCAGCTCTGAGTGGCTTTTTCCCCATTGTCTTTTGGGAAGCGAGTGCTTTAGGAAGGATCGCCTGCCTGTGGTGAGCGTGTGGAAGGGCATTCTCAGCTCTCTTAAGAAAGTCGCTGTCCTCAGTTCTCTGCTGAGCCTGCAAGATCTGCAGCCTCTGCTCTCAGTTTCTCTCCAGGGCCGGGGACACGAGGCTTCCACCACGAGGATCCCCCACAGCGGCCGGGGCTCCTGTGGGTGGAGAGGAGATCGCTATCTGTCTGCTTCCAGTGCACCTATCTCAGTTGTATTTGTGCTCGCTCGCGGAACAAGCGCCCACTGGATGGCTCTTTGCTGCACGTGCAGATAAATCTCCTGCTATCTCCTCGCCCACAGATGCCATCTATTCACGTGGCCCAGGACTGGTGTCGCTTCTTAATCACAGCCATCAGGATGCTCCCAGTGGGGCTCCCACAATGGGGCCTGCTCATACCGCCTGCCAGGGCAAGTCTTGGGTGTTTATGGGAAGGACTCTGCCTTGGGTGCCCTGGAACACCAGGAGTTGCACTGGGCTGGACAGAGCCTGTCAGGACTTATATCATCAACTTGGCTGATTCCTGACAGTGTGTCTGACGGAAGGCATGCTTCAGCGACAGGCCCCAGGTGTGGGTCTGGTTGTTCAGATACCTGCCCATTCTCATCCGACTCCACAGATGTGAACAAAGCCTGTCCCACCCACACCCTGGTTATTTCAAGGGGACGCATTGACTCTAGGGGTCAAAGAGTCTTCTTAGGCATTATCTAAATGCAGATGCCTCCAAGTTACTACTGTATGGATTAGAAAGGGACACCTACAGGAGCCTTGGGACTCAGCCTGACTCAACTGGAGGCTTCAGGGTCTTGTAGATGCTAGAAGACAATGTCCTGCAGAAAGCTTTTTGGTGTTTTGTTTTGTTTTGCTTCTGAGACAGGATTTTTCTCCGTCATCCAGGCTGGAGTGCAGTGGCACAGTCATAACTTGCTCTGCAGGCTCAAACTCCTGGGCTCAAGCGAGCCTCCTGCCTCAGTCTCCCAAAGTGTTGGGATTACAGGCGCCACCACCATGACCTTGAGAAACTCCATGTTCTCGAGTTCTGTCTCTTCTTCAGAAAGTGTGTGTCCTGCTGGCCATCGGGTGGGGCAGGTTTGGCCACGGTTACTCATGGGACCCAGCCCCCTGTCTCCTGCCTCCTGAGTCCCCTGCCTCATAGGGCTGAGCTGCCCTCCTGTCTCTCCTACCTGCTCCATGTTGACTTGTTGCAGTGAGGCAGGAAGTTCAGTGCTGGTTTAGGTCTTTCCATTCCATTTTACTTCCTGCTGCTGGAAGCTTTGTGAGAACTGTTGCAGGGTGAGCAGGATTTTATGGAGAAAAGACATGACTTTCCCCCCTCAGGTGTGGGCTTTTCCTAAGCTTTCTTTTCTCCCAACCTTGCTTTCATCAACTGTCTCATGCTTTCTTCTCTGGGCTGCTCATGTCTGAATGTGTGTTTGGGGTTCTGTTAAACAGCCCAGCTCTGGGGGTCTCTCTTCTGCTGAATATATCACCTCCCAAATAGCCGGTGCCTTGACGGGCATCCTTCTGTCAGTCGGACAGAGTTGAGGATTGGCACAGGGTTGAGCAGTGCACAGCAGAGGCTCTGGCTCTGTGGTCCTCACTCGGGAGGTCTCACCTCCTCCTGGCTGGAGCATGAGGGCTGGAGCGCCAGAAGTTCATGATAAGGTAGGCTCCAGTGATCACGTATAGTGTCTGGTTCTGATGCTTTAATTGACACCGGGATCCTTGCTGACACTGGTGAATGGCCCCTCCCAGAGGCATCCTAGGATAACACAGGCTCTAGTGATCACGTCTTCCGGTGCCTGGTTTTGCTGCTTTGACTTATGGGGGCTTGCTGACCCTGGCGGACTTCACCCCCCACCCCCAGAGGTAGCCCATTTCTAGAGATACCAACAAAACTAATGGGAATTCCTTTCAGATACAAACTGACCAACTCAGAGCCCCGTCATCTCCTCTATGGGGATTTACACTGAGAGCCATTATGCGCCTCACCCTCTTTGCCTCAGGACCAGGAACCAGGTGGGAGGGATGGCTCTGCTCAGTGCCCGCTGAAATCGCCTGCTCTGGCCAGTCCTAAGCTCTCAGGCACAGCCCCTTGACCCTCTGCCTCCCAGCCCACCCTGATGCCTCCCTGTGTGGCCTGCGTGGTGAGCTGGCCCCTCTGTTTATAGGGAATATGAGAATGAAAACTGTCTTCCTCACGAGTCATTCTTATGTCTGCCAACTTCACCATACCATTAAAACAAATCCAGAGAACTCTTTTACTTTTTAAAATATTTATTTGTTTATTTGGAGACAGAGCCTCACTCCGTCACACTGGCCGGAATGCAGTGGTATGACCATAGCTCCTGGGCTCAAGTGACACTCCCACCTCAACCTCCCAAGTAGCTGGAACTATAAGCACACCACCATGCCCAGCAAATTTAAAAAAATTGGAGAGACGGGGTCTCGTTATGTTACCCAGGCTGGTCTTGAACTCCTGGCCTCAAGTGACCCTCCTACCTCAGCCTCTCAAAGCCCTGGGATTACAGGTGTGAATCACTCCACCCAGCCCGGATACCCTTTTAAAACAGAAGGAAACTTACTTAGAAGTGGGGCAACCTCCTCAAATGAGTCACAAGGACAGGGTCTGAGGACTGATTCTCTTTCTCACAAATGCCAGATGTCAAATGGGCCTCTTACTGCTCGGCTTCCAGCCCGGTACATGGGGAGAATGAACCCTGCCTGTCTGCAGAGGACAAAGGGACAAGCATGGAGTTGGCAGGACACTCTCGAGATGCAAGGAGGCTTTGCTGTTACCTCTCAAAAGGGAGATAACACCAGCAATCTGGCAGTCGGCAATCATCGTGTCTGCTTAAAACCCATGCAGGGCTGCAGGCTTCTGTTCTGAAGAGCTCTGTTCAGCTGGAGTGACTTCCGAAGTCCTGGGAATTAAGCAGGATCAGTAGTTTCTCATTGACATAGCAAGCTTCTCCCCACTCTCCTGTTCTTTTTCATATTTAACTTGACTTATCTATATGTAAAATGATGATTTCCATGCGGCCATAAGCAGGAGGGTGATCTCGACCCATGACATTGAAATGGAAGTCATACTGGGAGGGGCAGGGCCCCACTTCTCTCTGGCTCTGTCACTCACTGACCACTAAACCTGGAAAAGATCCGCCTCACCTCTGGGCCTCAGCTTCCCCAAGCACAGAACCAGTGAGTGGGGAAAAACGATCACATTTACTTCTAAATATACAATTCAAGTCTCCGCTACAGTCTGTCCTGGGCTTAAACATTTTTCTTCTGCTTTGACTCATCCTGTAGAGTGGGCGAGACAGGTGTGGGCAGTTGTGTTTACAGGGAACAGGGCTGAGTGACTTTATAAACATCGTTAAGTAAAAACAGCGTGGCTCATGGCTGGCTTCTGTTCCACCCAAAGACCCACGATGGACTGAAAGAACATTATCAGGCAATTCTCCTGCAGCGAGACTCAAGTTGTTTTTCAGTGTTTCGACTTGACACATGTGTGGTGGCCGCAGCCTCTCCGTCCTAATCCTTGTACACCTGCCTCCTAAGATGCCTACCCTGCTGGATCAACCACTGCCAACTGACCCAATCTCTGTAAACGGAGCAGGAAGATAATGACTAACGCTTAGAAAAATGTTATTCAGCCAAGGTAACATGCCACTGCCTTCTTTGACTGAGCAGGGAGTTACAAATGAGAGACACTCATTAAAAGGACAAAATGCAGAACTGTCTGCTCCACAAACTCAGCAATGCAGAGTATGCCAAGGCTGGTGTCTGCTCAGCTCTTTGAAACCTGAGCCAGAGCCTGCGCAGGATTGCCTGCAGGTGATGCCAGGCACTCCGTGGGCATCTCAACCCCTCCTGAGCTCGCTCTGCATGGAAGGAATGTCCAACCATGTCCCAGGCCGAAGCCAGGAGATACCTGCTCACACCTGGTAGTGATGGTGGTCTGGTCCTCCACGGATCATCTTTATGTAGGGCTGGATTGCAGTAGCCCTTTGACGGTTGACCCCGTGTCATCTAGCTGTAGGGAGAACCTTAGAAGCAGAGTGGAGGTAGAGAAGGGGATTTAGTATGGCCCCTCAGATCCAGCTGTGCATACAGCTGCCCCTGTGTTTTCTAGGGCTGGGCTGCCCCCATAAACAGAAACTACCAGTGTGCTGGTGATAAGGAATAGGATGCCCAAGAGAATGGCATTCCAGGGATGCCATGAGCTTGGCCATTCTCAAAGCCAGTGGGTGGCTCTGAAAGTTGACATCCAATCTTGGGCTGTCAGTGTGTTTCTGCCCAGCTGAGGCTGGTGCTGTGGCCCAGAGCCCTGATTTTTCCAGCTCAGGCTCCTCTATGCCAAGGCAGGCAGTCTAGAAAGAGTGGTCATGTGGACAGGTTCTATTCCTGCTACACATTTGCCTGTAGCTGGAATTGTTAGGAGAATCTCGACCACATAGGCTTTCTCTCTAGAATAAGCCAACAAGTGCTCAGTGCTTCATGTTGATGTGCAGGGCACCAAGATTTCACAAGAGACACAAGGGCATGGATGGTTTGCTTTTCTGGAGTGAGAGCTCTGGAAACACATAATGAACTCAAATGTATGTTTTGTTTGAAGGAAAGTAGTGCCTTTTAATTGTCCAGAATTAATGAAATTCGGTAGATTTCGTTGACTTCATTTGCTTACTCTCACTCTTAAATGTTGGGCATTCATCTTTTATCAATCCATGATACACACATTTCCCAGGATTCCTTGGAAAATAGAGAGGAACCGTGTGAGCCAGTATCTTCAGGTGACTTCACAGCAAAGGAAGCATGCTTACACCTCACTGCCACGATCATGTCACCCATCCACAGAGTCGATTTTCAGGACACTCCTGCCTGTATTGTCTGCTAATCTTTCCATGAATGCTGTGAGCAGACAGCATCACCACAATTCTGCTCTTAAAGGTAGGAAAATGGAGGGCCCAGACACATCCTGGCCCTACTCCTCAGAGCCTGGACCAAAAGTCAGGTCTGCTGTAGGTCTTCTGAAGGAGAAACCACAAACTGTGACTCTCTTGAAATGTCAACAGTGATTGTTTCGGAACGTGGCGTCCTGGGCTTTTGTCTTCTTCGACTCATCTGTGTTCTCCACTTTGGCCGTGAGGCATCCATGTGTCTTGTCTGTTATATGGTTGTTCACGGGCTGCTCCTCTGGTGGGAAGTGGCCTATGAAGTGTACACTCACCCAGGAAGATGCTTCCCTGTTCACTCTGAATGTCTGTGGGTGAGGCATAGAGGGAGGGACCACCTGGAGGGCACCCCCACCAGTGAGGAGGCCACTGCCAGTCCAGTCCCAGAGGAGTTCCTGATGCCCAGTGCCGGCTTGCCATGGTGTGTGTGCAGCCACATGCAGCCTACACATAGTCCACATACAGCCTACATGCAGTCTACACACAACCTACACACAGCCCACATGATGGCTACATAAGCCTATATCCAGTCCATATGCAGCCTGCATATGCCTTAAATACTCTCTACATACAACCCACATGAGACCTGCAGACAGCCCACATACAACCTTCAGGCAGTCTACATGCGGCCTTCACATAGTCAAGCACAACCTACATGAAGTCTACACTCTGGCAACATAAGCCTACACACACCCTATATGCAGTCTACATATATTCCACATACAACTTACATGCAACCTATCTAGAGCCTACACACCATTCACATGTAGCCTATATATGGCTTAAATATAGGCTGCATACAACCTAACTAAGGCCTGCATACAGCCCACATACAACCTACATGCAGCCTATATACAACCCACATGCAACCTACATATAGCTTACATACAGTCAGCATACAGTCCACATACAGCTTATATACAACCTACATACAATCAACATACAGTCCACATACAGCTTATATGCAACCTGCATGCACTCAGCATAGTCCACATACAGCTTATATGCAACCTACCTACAGTCTGCATACAACCTATATATAGCCCACATGCAGCTTATATACAGTCCACATACAACCTACTTGCAGTCTGCACCCTGGCTGCATAAGCCTACATATAGTCTGCATATGACCTATTACAGCCTACATACAGTCTGTCTGCGTATAGCCTACATGTGGCCTACCTATATCTACATGCAGCCTGCATACAACCTATACAAGGGCCCACACAAACCCGCATATGGCCTCCACATAGCAACCCCTGACCACAAGCTACTCTCAGGGCTCCGAGACACATGCTGCCCCTCCCTCCCCCTTCCTCCTGAGCTGCAAGAACCTGGCACGCTCACAAGCCTGCCGCCAACCAGGACCTCCTCCAGGTCTCCTCAAGGCAACCTCCATCCTCCAGGAGTGGGCAAGTGCCTGTCCTCCTGGAGCTTCTTCATCATGCAGAAGGGGAACCTCACCAGGTGTGCATGTGAGCAGTCCGTGGGGACCCAGGCAGTGCTATAGGATACAGCTGGGCACTGGGGCAGAGAGGTCTCTTTGAGGAGATAGTTGAGGAGAGACCTGAAGAATGAGAAGGTCAGTCATTGGAAGAGCTGGGGGAAGCCTCTCAGGGAGGGAGGGGCCCTGGCGGAGGTCTCAGCGGGGGGGTTGGTCCTTTCTTGTAGCAGGAACCAAGCTAGGAGGGGACACAGGGTGGGTGAGAGTGCATGGAACACAGCAAAGACTTCAGACCTCATTCTGCACAGAACAAGGGGTCTAGGAGATTAATTAATGTACTATTTTTTACTAGAGTGGTATAAAGTATATAGAAAAATTGAGTAAAAAATGCAGAGTTCTCCTATACTCCTTTGCCCACTCCCATATACACAGATTTTTCCCCCTCTTATTAAGGTAGTAGTCAGGGTTCTCCAGAAAAAGAGAATCAACAGGAGAGAGAGACAGGTGAGTGGATGGATAGATAGATAGATGGTAGACAGAGATAGATAGACAGGTAGATAGATAGATAGATAGATAGATAGATAAATAGATAGATAGATAATAAAGAGATGATAGGTAGATAGTAGATAGACAGATAGATGATAGATAAATAGATAATTGATAGATAGATAATGGCTAGACATATTGATAAATAATAGATGACAGATAGATACATGGATGATAAATAGATGATAGATGATTGATAGATACTATATGATAGATGATTGATAGATAAATGATAGGTACATAATAGATAGATGATAGATACTATATGATAGACAGATAAATGATAGATCACTGATCGATAAATGATAGATAGCTAGAGAGATGATAGATACGTGATAGAAAGATAAATAGATGATAAATACATGATAGATTGATAGATAGACACAATATGAAAGTTGATAGATAAATGATAGCTGATAGATAGATAGATGATAGATGTTTGATAGATACATGATAAATAGATAGATGATAGGTAATAGATAGATAGAGAAATAAATAGGTGATAGATGAAATATAGGTAATAGACATAGATGACAGGTAAATAGATAGGTGACAAATATATAATAGATAAACAGATGATTGATAGATAGTAGATAGATGACAGATGGATGATAGATGATAGATAAGTGATAGATAATAGATAGGTATTGTATGATAGATGATAAATGAGATAGCTGATAGATACTATATCATAGATAATAGATAAATGATAGATAGCTAATAGATAGATAATAGATGATAGATTATAGATAGATGATAGGTAGATAGATACTATATGATAGATAGATGATAGATAAATGATAGATAGCTGATAGATAAACAATAGATAGATGATTGCTAGCTAGCTAGCTAGATGATAGATATATGATAGATAGAAAGATAGAGATAGATACATGATAGATACATGATAGGTAGACAGATGAATAGACAGATACTATATGATAGATAATAGATACATGATGATAGATAGTTGGTAGATAGATACATGATAAATAGATAGATGATAAATTATAGATAGATGATAAGTAGATGAGAGAGAGAGAGAGAGAGAGAGAGAGAGAGAGAGATAGAAACATAGATGATAAATAGATAGAATGAGAATTGTGAAAATTGGCTCACATAATTTTGGGATCCAGGAAGTCCCAGGATCTGCTGTCTACAAACTGGAGACCCAGGAGAGCCAGTGTTGTAATTCATTTTGAGGCTGCAGGCCTGAGATTAGGGGCCAGGGAAGGAATCTGCTGTAAGTCGCAGAGACCACAGGCCTGAGAACCAGGTGCTCTGATGTCTGAGGGCAGAAGAAGGCAGATGTCCCAGCTCAGGGAGGGAGAGGGAGGACCCACCCTTTCTTCACCGCTCTGTGCTATCTGGGCTTCAGTGGACCACATGATGCCACCACATGAGTGACAGCAGGGCACCTTTCCTCAGTTCACTGGTTCATATGTTCATCACTCCCAAAAGCCCCTCACAGACACACTCAGAAATAATGTTTTACCAGCAACCTGGGCATACCTTAGCCCAGACAAGTTGACACACGATTAGCTGTCACAATGAGCTTCTTGCCTTGCCTTGACACATCTGTTACAATGGATGAGTCGATATGGATGGGAAGTCCATGGTTTATGTCATGGTCCACTCTTTCGCTGTGGATTCTACGGGTTTGGACAAATGTACAATGCCATGCATCCACCATTACAATAACTTACAGAGTAGTCTTTCCTTGCCCTAAAATTCCATGCCTTCAGGCTCCTTCCCTAACCCCTGGCAACCACTGATTCTTTCTCTTTTACCTTTTCCAGAATGTCAAGTAGTCGGAGTCATGCAACATATCACCTTTTCAGGTTGGCTTCTTACACTTGGTAATATGCATTTGTGTTTTTTAAAATGTCTTCTTATGGCTTCATAGCCTCTTTCTTTTTATTCCTAAGCAATAGTCCATTGTCTGCATGTCCTGCCATTTATTTAATCATCCTCGTATTGAAGATCACCTTGTCCTAGCCTGTTTTTAGCCGATGTGAATAAAGCCTCTACACACAGCCATGCACAGATTTTTGCGTGGTCCCAAGTTTTCCGTTCATGTGGGTAAATACCAAGGAGTGCAATTTCTGGGCCACATGATATGAGTATGTTTGGTTCTGTAAGACACTGACTGCCAGGCTGCTTTCCAGAGTGGCTGCGCCATTTTGCATTCTCACCAGCCGTGAGCGCAGGCTTCTGTTGCTCCACACCCTTGCCGGCATCTGGTGCTGTCAGCGTTTTGGACTTCGGCCATTCTAATAGGTGTGCAGTGGCCCATAAGGCATTTTAATCCGGGAGGCCATGTGCACTGATTGACATTTTTAAAGATGATTCTGGTTGCTCTGGGGCGGAGTGATGGAGATCAACAAGGGTGTACGTATAGTAGCCAAGTGACAGGTGGCAGGTATGGGTGAGGACTGAGCATGGAGAAGGAGAAAGACTGTGTGCCATACAGGAAGACCCGAACGGACTGGTCGAGGGGTGGGGTTGGGAGAAGCAGCATCCCATCAGTGCCGTCTTTTGAGCCATCAACTGACACGACACTCAGTTATCTCTTTTGTGCACACTGAGCTCTGGGTTTCCACCAGAAGCCCAGCGAAGGCATCAAGGAAGGCTAAGGTTTTGAAGTCTTGAGCTTGGGAGACAGATCAGGGCTGGATGGGCATGGAGGCTCCCCCTAGAGCACCCCACTTCACCTTGATCCCCTCCTCTCTCTCCTCTGGCTTCCCACTGCTCTTCAGACTTCAGTAGTTCTAATATTGTTTGCTCAGGGAGATCCCCACTTTCTCCATCAGGCTAGATCCTCTCATTCCCTACCCTGCTGAATCCAGGACTCCCTGGGACCCAGGATCCACATGTTCCATCCCCTTTATGCTATTCTGGAGCACATCGATGTCTGTGCCAGTCACGATGGGCTTCTGTAGCCTGCTGTGTCCTATGACCGTAGTAAATATCTAGGACCCTAGAATCTATTGGACTGCAATATACAATGGCTCTGGTGCTCAGGGATGGCGTGATCATAGATAAGCAGAGCAAGAAATCCAGCAGTTCATGATGAATTTCTTGGTTCGAACTGTCTTCTTAAATGTATACAATTAAATGTCAGTTTTCTGTCTTTCTTCGTAATTGCCCCGATGACTTCAGTACACAATTAATACCCGCCCCCGGTTCCCACTCTCCAGTGTCCCTGTCCCTCTGCAGTGGCTTTCTTCCAGGCAGAGGTGTCACAAGGTATTCCAGGTGCTAAGTCACTGGTTTTTCTCCTTTTCATAAACTCAACATGTTTCCACACTGAATGCCAACAAAAGAGACTCAACTTACATTCAGATGCTGATGGATGACACGTTGGAAATTTGACCCAAACTTAGAAAGCATGGTTAATCATTTTTATCTGACAACTTCAGATTTGAAATAGTGATTACATAGCTACCTGCCATCAAAAAATGTGCTGAAGATAGGAAACAAAACCCCAGCTTAATTACCTTATCACCCCGGAGAGCTTTCTGCAAACTCGGGTTTTACATCGGCTGGGCTCGCTCGGTGTCTGCGGATCTGGTTCCGCATCTAGTATTACCTAACAGCAGACGCAGAAGGTCGAGTTTACGAAATCCCAGCTCTCAGGATGGAGCTGGTTCTTAGGCCTCGGAAGCCCCGCAGATAAGCCCTGATACTGCATTCAGCAATGCCCCAAACGATGTCTGTTGGTTTCCCAGGTCAGCCTCGTTTGTTTTGCTAAACCGTGTGTACTGTAATCCGAAATCCTATGCTACACCAACATCAATTAGTCAGCGCTGACCTCGTGATAATGATCTTGCGGCACATTAGAGTCAGCTGATGGCTTCCCTAATTAGATGAGGCTCTAATTATAGTGAACCATCTCTCCAGCGAGGGGGGCATCGGTGCTAAGAAGATACGGCGAAAGTGAGCTGGGCAGCTCCAGGGCAGCCGTGGGGATGGACACACTGTCACTTCCACATGGTAATTCCGAGCCCTCGGTGTGTAGGTGTGTAGCTGCACCCATGCCCCTCAGCCATGAGCCACATCCCCTCTCTCTTCCTTCCTCAACACCCCCGTGGCCATTCTCTTCCCACCTGGGCGAAGCAACCCACACGGAAGCATCACCTCCTCCAAAGGAATGAGCCACTATTCTTCACAAACTACTCCTCTGGACGGTATTTTCCAATGTTTTGTAGCAATTAGAGAAGTTAAATAAAATATTCATGTGCATTTCCTCAATTAAAGCATTTTTATCAAAGTGGGCAGGGGAGCGATGTGCTCGGTCTCCTAGCAGCTTTCTGCCCTTGACTCTGATGTTGAAATGTTCACGTCTGTCTCATTCTCTGCCAACTTCCTTTCTCCATTAACAAGTTCAAACCCTTCTTGTCAAAAACACCTTTTACGCGCTATACCAGAGACATTGGGTATTATGAACATGCGACCTAAACTCTCAAAATGAATAGTCACCATCTAGGTGACTTTCTTGCCTGTATGCTGTGCTCTTACTCACAGAAACACTTTAAACAACCATAAAAGTGAAATGAGGAATATTAGGCAGCTTATAAAGCTATGTAGTTTTTTTGCTTGAGATAAAAATAGCAGTGATATTTTAATGCTAGTTTACAGCTGACACTTGTTTTCAATGAGATTGCTGTCCTAAAGTAATTTATATATATAAAAAACTTATTAATATATAATATATCTTATATAGAATCTATATAACATATATTATGTAAGTGTGTGTATATATGTGTGGATATATATTTATTTATTACATCTCTGTATATGGCTGCACAATTGTGTTTTCTAAATCAATCATCCATGGGTGCAAAAAAAGACTCTAAAAATGTGCCTACCAAGTTAGTTTTCTACCTATTCACCTTCCCAGCTTGGTACACAACTTTGGCTCTTAGAGCATAGATTTACCCAGTGGCTAGTGTGGCCATTTTGACTTCTGTAAAATATGGTAAAATTCCCTGCTTGGAAAGCTGAACACAAGAGTGGAAATCACAATCAGGGAGCCTCCCTGGAGCACAGGACATTGTTTCTACATTACCTGTACCAGAAGTATTTCTAGGTCAGAAATCTTAACCACAAGATACGAGTCAAGCATGAATCATGTCATGATGCCGGCAGAAAGCAAGTCGCTCACAGAACTTACCCACAGCACTCTCCCTATATCTCCCATCTGAAGTAGCGATGAGTTCCTCAGCCCCTGACCTGGCGTCTCTCATTTTACAGGGATGATTTTCGCCACAGGAGGGCTCCCATATGAAAAATGAAGTCAACTATTTACAAAGAAATGACTCACAAAAATAGGGTGTTGAAGCAAAACGCACAAAAATAAAGCTACTGTGATATCTGCCGTTTCTCACAGATCAAACACCTGCAGACCACCTGACGGGAACCCCAAGTGACTGCGGTAAAGGCTCCTGCCACCCATCTAACCTGGTGCAGCCAGAGCAGAACACCTGAAGGTGTGAAACCCCGTGCTTGCTGAAGCTGTTTGCACACAACGTGGACCCTAGCATTCTTCCCACAATTAGTTGGGGGAGAAAAGAGAATCCTGTGGGGGCTCCACGCATTTTAAACATTATCCATCCACCTGCCAGTCAGTCTACTTCCTTACCTCCCCTTTCCCACCAAATTCCCCACACAGGTATTCCGGACGTCACCGGGCCTCAAGACTCCCAGAAATGTGATCTTAGACAGATGGAGAACTTTTCTTTTGGGGGGACATTGATGATCTATCTTTTTTTCTTCCCACCGAGGACAGACCAAATGACTGCTCTCAAGGAGGCATGACCATGGCTGAAGGCTAGCCCTGCTGGGGGAGGAAGGTCTCCGAAGGCTCCAGGCTCTTGTTTCCAGATCTTTCCACAGTAATAAGGCGCCTAGCATGTTCTCTGCTTAAATGAACAGCTAGCCAAGCATGATGTTTTACTCTGCAACTGAAAGCTGGGCATCTGAGGTGCTTATGTGTATTTGCATTCTGATTACAAACACACTCCTTGGATGCTTTCGCTAGGAATTCAGATCCGTGACTTTATGTCCTTCAGCTATATCATGAGAGGGTTCAACTTCTGCAGCACCACGCTCTGGGTCTGAACTTCAGTCTTTTTGAGCACGTAGTTTGGGAAGATGGGCTCATTTCTAAAGCATTTAGTTTCGTGTCTTTCCCTATTCAATGGGAAGGAAAACGTTTACCTGATCAACTCGGGTTCCTGACACCCAGGGATCCCCCTCTCCCTCTCTGTTTCACTGCATACTTGCAGCAGCGCCCTACAGGTGGTATCACCTCAGGGACAGGGGGCCTCAGTGTCTTTCCAAGGTCCATGATGACCCCTCAGGGTGGCCTAGCCCTCATGGAGCAGGCTGGGCCTTCACGCTTGGCAGCCTGTCCCCCGACCCTAAACCTCTTTCCACTGACATGAAACTCCTCTCTCCCAGGCGAGGACAGAATCCAGGTGACATGAAGTCTAATGGTCGGTTTGGTTGTTGGGGCATCATGTGGACCTAGGCAGACCCGGAAACCACTCTGAAGATGGAACTTCAGCCAAAGGCCCTGCTCTACCCTGGCCTGACATTTGTAATGAGGACAGGAAGCTACTAATCTCTTCAGAGTGTCCAAGGAAAATAGGAGTCCTGGGACAGGCTGGGAGTCTCTTAGGAAGCGTTTCCTTTGGCAAGGCTCACAGACCCAAATTGGGCACGGTGTGCAAGGGCTGTGCTAGGGCCCCCATGTGACCAGGCGTCTCTGTGAGAGAGGAGCTGGCGGGGCCTCTGTGGTCAGCGCCATGCTTACGGTCCGGCGGTTCTTTGTTTTGGTTTTTAACACATTAGCAGGTTGCTTGAACATCATGATCAGTTTCCGACGCTGAAAGGCTTTCTGAATCGCACCTTCCAAGCATCCGTGTGAATGAACTGTCGTTTGCTCCAAACACACAGATCTGTTTTGATTCCCAGGTCTCAGATCATCCAAACTCTGAGAATGTGAGTATACCCATACCCATCTGTGCAGGTACAGGGGTGTCTCCATGCATATATTTTTTGATCCTGCATTTTAATCTCTTTCTTTGTAAAAAATAATATATCAGGTGCAGAGCTTGGGGGGAAGATTGTGAGCATGAAGTCTCATACCTGTGTGCAGGCTGGTCTGTATATCTACCTCTGTCTTGCTTTTAACCGAGTGTGATTTCATACGCCAAAAATGTTGAGTATGCAGAGATGACGCGATTGTTAGCTGTGCGGTGTGCTGTCTGCGGCAAATGCCGGGCTACCCCGCCTGTTTGAAGTCCTGGATTACATAAGTGTTCATGGCCACTGGCTTTACTCTAGGAACAGAGCTTCGCTAACTGGTTACTAACTGCTCAGTAAATGTCTGACGATTGCATGCTATTGCTGGATTAATAACACCCACATCAAGGAAGATGAAGTTGATAATGAAGTTGGAAGGTCCTTTCCACGCCCCGCCTGGCATCGTCACTGGCTCCTAACGCAAGCACTTGAAGACCAACATGGGCCTGGAAATGCAAATTAGCAGCCAGGAAATCCAGCAGGGGCAAGGCAGGGACTCACCCTCTGTAAATCACACCTCCGGGAGCTTTGGGCCTGTGGCTTAAACTCCTGGTTCCCACCTGAGCAGAGTCATGTGAGGAGGCGTGGCCCGGCGGATGCCGGACTCTGTCTTGGGAAGGAAGGGGCGATGTCCCAGTCTTCCATGTGCCCTGTGTCCCTGCATGTGGGTCAGGACAACTTTGCTTCCTGAAGGGAAGTGAGCGGCGCCAGGAGCAGGGGCTGTCTCTGTAGACAGGACACCTGGAGGGGACAGTGTGTTTGTGTGTGTGTGTGCACGCCCATGCATGTGTGTGTAGGGGGACATGGGAGTATATATGTCATGGTGTGTTTGTGATGCATGTGGTATGTGTGATGTGTGATGTATAAGTGTGTGGTGAATGACTGTGTGTGGGGTGTGTGTATGTGTGCTGTGCGTGTAGGACATGTGATGTGTGATGTGTGTGGTGTGTGTGATGTGTGTAATGTGGTCTATGTGGTGTGAGTGTATGATGTATGTGTTGTGATGTATGTTTTGTGTGTGTGGTATGTGTGCAGTGATGTGTGTTGTGTGTGATGTGTGTAATGTGGTATGTGTGATGTGAGTATGTGATGTGTGTGTAATGTGTACGGTTTGTGGAATGTGTGAAGCATGTAATGCAGTATGTAGTATGTGTGTGTTGTGTATTATATCATGTGTGATGTGTGTGCCGTATGTGTGTGATTGTGGGGTGTGTGTGGTATGTGTGATATGTGCTGTGGTATGAGGGGTGCGGAGGTGGTGTGTATGATGCGATGTGTATATGTGATGTGTGTTTTGTGTGTGTGGTGCATGTGGTATGATGTGTGGGATGTGGTTATGTGTGTGTTGTGTGTGTGATGTGTGTAGCATGTGATATGTGTGATGTGGTGTGGGTGTTTTGTGTATGATGTGATATGTGTTGTGTGATGTGTGTGGTGTGTGTGTGGTGTGTGTGGTGTTGGGGTGTGTCAGGTGAGCAGTCTCAGGGTCACGGGCTTCCCCCCTGGATGAAAGTGTGTCCTTGTTCTCCCGTGGCCGTGACTTCCCAGGGCTCCCCTGTGTGTGGCAGTGACTCCGTGGCACTAGTCAGAGGCCGTGGGGTCCCTGGGGTCACTTCATTTCTTCCCACTGTACTGTGCCCTGAGCCCTCCTGTGTTCGCATCTCATCCCATGCTTCCTATCAACTGGAAGCCATCACCTGGCATGCAAGCCTCAGTTTACCCATCTGTACACTGGAATGGTGCACATTCCTGCTTACTGGGTCGTCTTGAGGATGTATGGCAGGGGCATGAAGGGCTCCATGGGAGTGTCCATGGAGCGGGACCGTACGGCTGACACTGAAGTTGATAGGCTCTCGCCTGGTGTGGCAGTGCTGCTGGCCTGGGTCCACTGGCCACCTCCCCCACTGCAGTGCCCTCAGGCTCTCAGTCCCCGCCCTGTCCACTCAGTCCCTCTGCTCAGAGGTCTGCATGGGCCCTGTCAGCGGCAAACCAATTCCCCGGGTCTTCTGGGGAATTTGCAGCAGGGCCTATCCATGGCTGTTCTTTTACCTGATGCCTCATAGAGCGACACAAGGAGTTCAGCCTTAGGATGTTGGATGTGAACCCACACAGGTTCTGTCCTGGCTCTCTCTGTAGTCAGAGAGCAGCCATATCACCCTCTGACTCCAGACTGTGTGGATGCACCTGACAACAGGAGGGCAGGGCCCCACGCCTGCCCTGCCCCGAGCTGTGGTTGGACAATGCAGGGTGTCTCACACCCTCTTCCAGCCCAGGGTCCCCTAGAGTCATGACCTTGGACCACGGGCAGCCCAGGGCCCAGAGCCTGCCAGTGCTCACCCAGAGGATATGGCAGCCTTCTTTGTGGCCGTGCTGTTGGCTCTGTCCTGTAGACAACTCGCTTCTTTAACAACCTGGATGTGTTTTCAAACTCTGCTCAACTTTCTTTTTATAAAAGTAGTTGACAAAGTTCCAAAGTCATGGCGATTTTGCCATTGTGTGTGTTCATGATTTTAAGTATTTCTAGGATTTCATCACTCTTGAAAAGCAAAACAGAGCAAAGCATGTTTGTGGCTCACTTCTGTAATCCCAGTGCCTTGGGGAGGCTGAGGCAGGAGGATCACCTGAGGCCAGGAGTTCAAGACCAGCCTGGGCAACACGAGAAGAGGCTGTCTCTACAAGACAATTTAAAAACTGGCCGGCATGGTGGTGTGCGACTGCAGTCCCAGCTACTCGGGAGGCTGAGGCAGGAGAACCGCTTCAGCCCAGGAGTGTGTGGCTGCAGTGAACTATAATGGCACCACTGCACTCCAGCATGGGCGACAGAGCAAGGCTTCGTCTCTAAAGAAAAAAAAATGAGTATGATATACTAACAAGAGTCACGATTCCACGGTGGGGCCTGCTTTGAAGGCTTCCTATCCCTTTAACCATGTGCCACGGTAACCAACTGGGTTGTCGTTTCAGCACCCATCACCACGCCAACGGCATGCACAGTGGCTCTGTGGCCTCTGCAGCTGTGGACAGTGCTATGTGACAACCGGGGCAAGTTCCATCTTCCAGATGCTGCCAGGGCGTGGGCTGGGGGATGCATCTCACAATCCCCTGCAGGCCCACTGCACGGTGGGTGGTGTGCATCCAGGAATTTCCATATTTTTGCAAACTCACAAAGAACCAGCCGCTTCCCTTTCATATTTAATAAAGATCTCCTCCGTCAGCTGCAGACAGCGATAAGTGTAATATCCTTAAATGGTTAATCCGAGGATCAGGGCTCGAGTGCTTTCCGGGTGCTGGAGCAGGGAGGCTGCTGGGAGCGGCAGTGTGCATTTCATAAACCCGAGGAAGAGAGATTTTTTTTTTCCTTTTTTGATTTGACTTTTTACTCTATCTTAAATGCTTTATTTTTCAGGGGCGAGATAAGGCCTGAGTCTTCACATAAAACCAGAGCTTAGCCATGGCCGCGTCTCCCTCCGCGAAGGAAAAGGTCCTGTCCGTGCACAGATGTCTCAGATTAAATTGTATCTCAGACCTTACAGGGCTCGCGCTAGATGAACTGCCAGCAGGGCCCTAGGCGAGAACTAAATTGCTTTGGTTTTAGTACACAGTGAATTTGGCTCAGACAAGCTGAATCAGTACATTAAATGCGAATCCCTCACAGATTTGAAAGCAGCCTTTAGCACAATTATTGACTGTGAGTGATGATTGTGTCTAATTGGAAGAGACTTTTGCTACCTGTAGCTCCGTGGGAGTCCGCGGCACCACGGCCGGGCGCTGCCTCTTAATTCAATGCTCCAGCTCAGAGCCGCGACGCCGGCAAGATGCTCAAGTGAGGACACACGGTCGATAAACTTTAATAAACTCCGCGGGAGCAGTCACGAGGCTGGGTGCATAACTCGATTTTTTAATTCAGCAGAGGCAAGCAGCTAACACGTACGTTGGGCAGTGGGCCTGCATTCGTGCGCCCAGTGCCTTGACCTCTCCAGACGGAGGATGCCTCTGTTCCCGTCTTGCAGGGCTCTGGGGTGCACTGCCCTTCTCACCGGGCTCACGCCCTCCTGGGGCGGGAGCAGGCAGGGGAGCGACCTGGCTGCTCAGACCAGGCCCAGCTCTCAGCAAATGTGTGAAAAAAACAAAATAATGTGACACCTTGGTGCCTTTTGTTATGGAGGTTATGCCAAGGATGGGAAACGGATGGATTTCCTAATGGCTTCCGCCTGCTTGCCCGGCCCCCACCGGCTCTGAGTCACTGTCAGACCCGCAGCCCGACTTCACGGCACCAGATATGGCTTAATCCTGCCCAAAGTTATTGACTTTTCTCGGGGAACTAAAGGCAGTTTTCTCATGGGTCCTACATTTAGAATCTTATTTTTCTTGTGTGCTTTGAAACACACACACACATACACACATATACACACCAGCAGAGCATGTCAATATGTTGGTTGTCAATGTCTCTTTCCCCATGCTTGTGTGTGTGTGTGTGTGTTTGTGTGTGTGTGTGTGTGGTTTTAACCTATGGACAGTCTTCAGGTTCTAGTAAATTCTTTGAGAATGAGCACTTAGGTCACTTGACATTATTTTAAAGAGCATTTTATGGCAGGATTTGTAAATAAATTCCTTTCTTTTGCAGAAATGCAAAGCCCAGCCACACTTCTCTACAAACGCTTCCTGGAGCCTCACAGTCCCCACTGCCAGGTCAGCTGGGCATTAATTTTCCCTGTGAGGAATGGGCTGATGTCCGCGTGGATTTGTGCTATGATTTTTTGTCAATCGGAGCGTTTGTTAGAGTCATAAGCGCATAGCCCTACCAAGGGCCGGGTTGCCACTGAAAATGGTCAGATGGACAGAGAAGAGGGAGGAGTGTGTTCTCAGCACCTGTGGGGGTCCCGGACCAGGCCCCGCTGTCCCATGCACCCACGCAGGTGTACAAGGGGTGCCCCACGTGGCCCATGACTGGGACATGTCTCTCTTGCCTACTGGCCTCTCAGGGGATGGTGTGGGCAGGTCCAGACCCCAAATACAGTTTAGACAGGCGTGTCTGTTCACCTGTCTTATGAAGACTCAAGAGGCAGCGTTCCTGTCAGGTTTGCTAAAAACATATGGCTTTTTGCTCAGTGTTTACATTGAGACCAAAATGTCAGGCCAGTGGAGAAGATAAGACAGGATTTACCCTGTAGGGTTGCTTGGGACTGACTAAGCATAGACAGCTCTTGGTGTGGAAGTGAGTTCTCTGAGCCTGTTAGCCATCATGACCATCACTGTCATGATTTGTGTTCATTTTCTGTGGTTGCTGTGACGAGTAATCACATGCTAAGGAGCTTAAAAAAACACACATTAGTTATCAGTTCTGGTGATCAGAATTCCAAAATTAGTTCCACAGGCCCAAAGTCAAGGTATTGCCAGGCCTAAGTCCCTCTGAGGTCTCAAGGGGAGGAGACATTCCTTGACTTTTCCAGGTTTCTAGAGGTTACTTGTGTTCCTTGGCTTGTGGCCCTTTCCTCCTTTCAAAACCAGAAGTGTTTTCATTCTACATCTTATCTTTCTCACTCTGACACCCCTGCTCCCACTCCCCCATGATTGCACTGAAACCACTCAGATAATCCAGGAAACTCTTGTCATCTTAAGACCCTTAACTTAATCATGCCAGCAAAGTCTTTTTTACCCTGTAGGGTGACAGATCTGCAGGTTCTGGAGATTAGGGTGTGGGTGTCCTTGGGGCTATTTGGCTGACCACATGTTCTATGCCTGCTACTACCACAATCATGAGACTTATGGTAGGGCCGACTCTCCCCCAGGGTCTAGCCTGGCTATTTTGGTTTCCCTGGCTGGAGGGATTGGTTCAGGGACACACCTGTGATCCAGCACAGGCTGATCCGAGCTCTTCCACATGTTCCAGGAAATAGTGGCTCTCTTTTTTCTTGGCATCACTGTATGGGGTGACAAGGTAAGCTAGAGATGCCAGTGGTAATGTTTCCCAGCCTGTGGGAGGTTCCCCCTGAGGATGACGCATCACAAAAGGCACAGCCGAGAGTCAGTGAGAACCAGTGTCCCTTAGTCCCTTGTCCAGACCCTGAATTCAGCTGTTCCCAAAACTGGTGAGCCCTTGCACTCCTCATTCATAAGCAGAAGAAATACACTTTGCTTAAAGTAGTTGAAGTTGTGTTTCTACTGTTCTCATCAGAAAACAATGTCATGCCCAATATGGCATAAACTACCTCTCAGCGAGTCCTAATTCCACATTGGTTTCTCCTTCACAGAAGGAAGAACTTCCCTCCTGGTGATGGACAGTGCTGATATCCACAGTCCTTCCACACTGGGCCTCGTCATGGCACCTGTGAAAACTGAGAAAATAATTTTCTCTCAGTGTGCATTTACGGTGAATCTATTAAATCAAACTTAGCATTTGTTTTTTTGCCAAATATGGTGAACACCACATTTGGTGAACACCAACCATCTTTGCTGCTTGTTCAATCAGGATTTAATGAATTCCAAGAACCCAGCTACTCTGCCTACTGGATCACACATTTGCAGCTCCCAGTCTGAAATTGGTTTCTTTCTGGTGTGTATGTTGATGTTGCCTTTGAACGCTGGAATGAGATGTAAGCGCTCAACAGAGAAAGACAAACCACAGAGACTGAATTTAGGAATAGTTATGGTGGGAGAGAAGTGGCAAAGGAAACTCTCTTTGAGTTGTCTGTCTGGCTTGAGAGGGACCTGACCATGGCTATTGATAATCCTCAACCGTTTCTAACTGTTGGATTGTCATTTCTGTGAACAATGCAGTGTCCTTTCTGTTCATCATCTCTGTTATATTATCAGGGACAGCATCCACATTGCTAAGGATGGCGGAGCCTGGCTCCACCAGCTCCCTGCTACTCTGTGTGCTGTCTTGGTCTTCTTGTGCTGCAACCATAAAAAATCACAGACTGGGTGGCTTTAACAACAAAAATACATTCCTCACAGTTGCAAAGGCTGGTAAGTCCAAGTTGAAGGTGCCAGCAGATGTCGTTCCTGGTGAGGGCTCGCTCTCTTGTCTGCCAGCAGCCACCTTCTTGCTGTGTCTTCACAGGGTGGAGAATGATTATCTTTATGGTGTCTCTTCTTATAAAGGCACTAGTCCTACTCATGAGGACCCTAACCTCACGACCTAATCACTGCTCAAAGGCCTCATCTTCAAATATCTCCCCATTAAGAATCAGGGCTTCAACATATGAATTTGGGGCCATAAACTTTCAGTTCCAACTTTCAATCCCTTTCCAGGTGCCCAAGCTTATGGCTTGTGTGACATTTAAGAATTATAAGGTCAGGAATACATCTTACCACAGTCTTCTTAATTATCTAATAATGATTCCCATTCTTCCTTTCAGGCATACCAGTTATTGAGACAGGTGTTTTGGGCATTCAGGGATTGTGAAAAAAGTACACCATTCCAAAAATGAGTCTCTCTTTCAATCATGTCTAACTGGAAACCCTGTAGGAATGAGAACACACCATCTTCCCTGGAGCATCAGGAAGGACAGATGCTGATGTGAGCTGGTTAAGTCTCCTTCAAGGCAAAGAGAGTTGCCAGAATTTCTTGTCCCCCCAGTCCTTCTTGCCAATTCTTCTTTGCTAGACTTGCTTCCTTTCTGCTGGCTTCTTTCTTGTCAGAACTTCTACAACTTTCCAGAGAATCTAAACATGGGCCTTGACTGTGGCTGTCCCATGCATCTGCTGAAGGAAAACCTCAGTCCTTGCACACACACGGGGCTTTAAAATACTTCATGCATCTTGCAGATAGCACTTTCCTCGGAGGCACAGAAAGCTCCAAGGGCAGCAGTGTCTGTGTGTCTTGTTTCACAGTGGTCTGGAACAAATACCATGTGGTTTCTTCAGCCAAAGCCTACAAGGCAGGGACTCATTGTCTTAAGTTCCACTCCAGATTCTGGGCCATGTGGACCCTAGGTCCTTTCTTACCTGAACAGACCTTAGGTAAGAGAATCTGCTCTTCCAAAGACTCCCCACATTGCTGTTTCTGGGCATCTCTAAGAAGGGTCCCCACGAGCATAAACATGCTTGATCACCATTGGATGGCATCTGCTGGGATGATCATCTCTGTATCTGTATCTGCTGCCCACAAAATGGTGATGTGGCTGCCCACTGGATGCCTGTGTCCACAGCAGTGCTACAGATCAAAAGGTCCCTGAAGGTGGGGTCTTTTGTGATCAGGGTGGTCCAGGAATAATGTAATTGCCAACTGTGATGGTTAATTTTAGGCATCAGCTTGACTGGGTTAAGGAATACTCACTATATCTGTGAAGTTGTTTCCAGAAGTGATTATTGTGTGAATCGATGGGCTGATTAAGAAAGACCCACCCTCACCCTGTGTGTGAGGCACCGTCGAAATGAATGAGGGCTTCGATAGAACAAAAAGGCAGAGGAGAGGCAAGCTCACTCTTTCTTCTGGAGCTGGGATATCATCCTCTCCTGCCCTTGGACATCAAAATTCCAGCATCTTTGTCCTTGGGACTCTGGGACTTACTTTACCAGCACTCCCTAGTTTCTCAGGCCTCTGGCCTCAGATGAAGTTATGTCATTGGCTTCCCTGGTTCTGGGGGCTTTGAACTTGGACTGGGCCACACCACTGGCATCCCTGAGTCTCCAGCTTGTAGATAGCCTGATGTGAGACTTCTCAGCCTCTGTACCCACATGAGTAGGTCCCCTAAAACACCTCTAATGTATCAGTATCCATCCACCTGTCTCTGATTCTGTCTCTAGCTTATTGGTTCTCCCTCTCTGAGAGCACTGAGATTGCTGTCATTTCGAGTTCCACAGAGGCCCTGTGAGCCATTCTTGGCTTCTGCCCTCATCCCTGCCTGGAGTCCCACAGATCCGTCTTCTGTTTCTGGCTCTGGTGTGTCCACCCACAAAATCCAGGTGAAAGACCATGCAGGTAGAAGAAACTCCATCCTTGTCTGCCCTCCAGTGCTGAGGTGTCATCTTCCCTCCTCCCTGCAGAGAACCCTGACTACTTTCCAAGTGGTCACGTGCCCAGTGGGACCATGACACCCTGTGCTCCTGCAGAGTCATGTGGACCTTTGGCGTCATTTCCCATTCCAACCAACACGGTGTCTTTCATTGAGCTGTGGCTGCTGGTGCTGGTGATGTGACAGTGTAGCAGGGTAGGGTCACCGTGTGTAAGTGCTCACGTGTCCTCAGCCTCCTCCAAGTCCACTCATGTGGACTGCTTGTGACTGGGCCATGGGATGGCCAGGGACAACTCCCATCTCCATGAAGTACATCACCCCAGGACTGTGCAAGTCCCCTCTCTTCCCAAGGGCCACCTGCCCTCCGAAAGCCTCCCACTAAAAAGTCAGCCATTCACGCCGGTTTCGTGCCCCATCCCACATCATCCAGCCTGTCGGTCCTGGGCTGCTCCTGGGACTCAGCTCATATCCCCTGCACCCATTCTGACCCTTTCTGCCCATGTGTCTCCCTGGGTTCTGGAATCCACAGTGATTGTCTCTGTAGCCCAACATTGATGCAATGTGACATCTCAGGCTTCTAACAGTCTCCTGCACCTTAGAGTAGGTGTGGTGTCATCGACAGTACCTGTTTTTGCCTATCTGTCTGTGATGTGTGGTCTTGGGCCTTTGGAACGGATCCAGTGTAAGTTCTCTACCCAGGGCCTGGGACAGTCAGTTGCTGACCTGGGCTCACCTCTTACCTTTGCTTAAGCACGAGTCCTGGGGAGAGGGTGGGCCAGTAGGGAACATATTTTTTACTGTGCTAAACCCAACATTAAAGCTTTCTTCTCTGTTTCCTACAGTGCCGGAAATCCCTAAACAATTTTCTCACCCCTGTCGTGGGAACACAGTACTCATAAGTTAATGAAGATGTGGAACTTAATGCTGCCGCTGTATGGTAACATGCTAAGGATAAGTTATGATTCACAAACCTCCAAGGAACAAAAGCAACTTTTCCACCATTCTCCTGGGCCCTGAAGCCCGCCTCATCTGTTGCATCTTCCAAATGTGCCCTTGAAGTCTGGGGTCCTTTTCACATCTGCAGGACCAGCCCAGTGCTCTGTCAGATGCTTCCTGCTGCTACTACCAACACTTGCCATCCCAGCTGGCCTGGTGCAGAGGCACCGAAGGGTTTGCAGGGAGCCCAGGAGGAGCTGGGGCTCTGATATCCCTACCACCACTGGTGTTCTGGCCTGAAATGAATTTTCTTAATCAAAATGGCTACCTCCTTAAGAAAGCAAACACCTCTGGGAAAAGTAGACAATGAGCAGACTAGGGTAGTCAATCTCTCAGGTGAAATAAGCAGTACAGATCTTCAACAAGGTCCTTACCAACAAGATCCTCAACAAGATCCTTTCCAACAAGATCTACTACAACTCATTCCCAACAAGATCCTCAGCTAGATCCTTCTGAACAACATGTTCATCAAGATCGTCAACAAGATGCTCAACATCCTTCCCAACAAGATCCACTACAAGATCCTTCCCAACAAGAGCTTCAACCAGATCCTTCTGAACAAGGTGCTCAACAAGATGCTCAAAAGATCGTCAACAAGATGCTCAACAACGTCCTTCCCAGCAAGATCTGCTACAAGATCCTTTCCAATAAGATCCTCAACAAGGTCCTCAGCAAGGTCCTTCTCAACAAGATCCTTCTCAACAAGATGTTCAACAAGATGCTCTAACAATGTCCCCAACAAGATCCTTCCCAACAAGATCCTCAACAGAATCCTTTCCAACAAAATCCACTACAAGATCCTTCCCAAGATATTCAACAAGATCCTCAACAAGATCCTCAGCAGAGGGAAACAGACTGCATTTTTGTATTGCATTCATTAAATAACTGAGGCAGGGCAACTTGCAAAGAAAATAGGTTTATTTGTCTCATGGAGCTTGCGTCTGCTTCTGGTGAGAACTTAGAGAGCTTTTACTCATGACAGAAGGTGAAAGGGGAGCTGGCATGTCACATGGTGAGAGTGGAAGCTAGAGAGAGAAGGGAGGTGCCTGGTTTTTAAGTAACCAGCTGTCCTATGAAATAATAGCACAGGAATTCATGCATGATGACGAGAATGGCACCAAGTTATCCATGAGTGATTCAACCCCATGACCCAATCATCTCCCACCAGGCCCCACCTCCAACACTGTGGGGCAAATTTCAACACTGGATTTAGAAGGGAAAATATCCAAACTCTATCAGATATGCTCCCCAGGATGAAAACAAAATTACTTTGAAAAATATTTTTGTTTGGAAAAAAAAGAAAAATTGTTTTGATGGGGGTGTGGGCGAGGGTCATTTCTGTGTCATTCTGGGTTGTGAGCAAAGGGAAGTATCAGACACCAAAGTCAGAGAGTCAAGGACAGGTCAGTGCCAGGCAGGACCCAAGCATCCCAGCCTTACCCACCACTTTTACAATTTCTCCTGAGGACTAAAGTCAGCCACAAGCGCAGAACATATCCATGTCCTTTCATTCCTGCTTCTGATGTCCTCACATTCTGACCTTTTGTCCTGCCTTCATTGAACGTTTCTCTTCTGGAGTACAACATTTTCTCTGGGAGGATATATCAGTGCTGAGAGTTAGGGAAATGGAGGCTGGGGAGCCCATGAAGTCTAACCACCACAGCCATGAATAGGCATTTCCTAAAATTCCTTCTAGGGCCGGGCATAGTAGCTCACACCTGTAATCCCAGCACCTTGTAAGGTGGGAGGATTGCTTGATCCCAGGTGTTTGAGACCAGACTGGGTAACATAGCGAAAACTCTTCTATACAAAAAATAAAAAATTAGCCAAGTATGGTGATGCATAACTGTGGTCCCAGCTACTTGGGAGACTGAGATGGAAGGATCATTTGAGCCCATGAGGTAGAGGTTGCAGTGAGCTATGATAGCACCACTGCACTCCTGCTGGGCGACAGAGCAAGATTCTGTCTCAAAAAAAAATCCCATCTAGGATTGTCTTGGCCTGGTGGTTAAGTCAAGCAAAGTAAAATAAAGCAGGGTTTCCCTTGTGTTTTAAAAATCTTCTAAAATGTATTTCCTAAAAATTATTACTGGAATTTCCTCTTCTTGGGAAACAGAAGCCAAGGTCCTACTGGAGGACATTAAACTGGGTATTTGGGATATGTTGGTATAAGTATGTGACAAATGGGGAGTGGCGCATGGCCCCTCAGCAAACATGGCCGGAGGAAGGCTGGGGCTTCTGCCTACTTGGTGGGGGCGGAATTGCACTCAAGAGGCTATAAGCTTGGGGACATGGATGACTGCAGCAGAGGCAGGAGGGAATAGCCTCCCAGAGAAATGAGCCCAGGGGACACTGGCCTCTGTGTCCCCTTGTTTCTCAAGACAATCCTCTGGGACCCACAGTCATAAGGGCATGACCAGCAGTTACATCACAGCCTGAGGACGATGGTGGAGGCCACCTGAACTGCCAGATCCATGGCTCTCAGGGCAGACGCGTGACCCCTGTCTCCTTGCATCTCTCGGTCTTGCCCGCTGGAGACTGGACAGAAGACTTATGTGGGATCTTTGATTTCTCCTGTGAAGGCGACTAGTTTGGAGACAATGCCAACAACAGGAGACCCTGGGTGGGGTATTTGGGTGGCTTCTTAGGGAACATCAAGGCCCCCTTGTGTGCCATTCTTGTGTTTGAAATGTCTAAATAAAAAGTCCTGGCCGGGCACAGTGGCTTGTAACTGTAATCCCAGTGCTTTGGGAGGCCAAGGCAGGAGGATTAGATGGGGCCAGGAGTTTGTGACCAATCGAGGCAACATAGTGAGACCTCAACTCTACAAAATATATATATTTTTAAATTAGCTGGGCATGGTGATACATGCCTGTAGTCCCAGCTACTCTGGAGGCTGAGATGAGAGAATCTCTTAGCCCAGGAGTTTGAGGCTGTGGTGAACCTGGATCACACTACTGTACTCCAGCCTGAGTGACAGAGCAAGATCCTGCCTCTACAAAATGTTTAGAAAATTAGCCAGACATGGTGACACATGCCTGTAGTCCCAGTCACTTGGGAAGCTAGAGCGAGAGGATGGCTTGAGCCTAGTGGTTTGAAGCTGCAGTGAGCTATTGTTGTGTTACTTCACCCCAGTCTGGGTGACGGAGCAAGACCTCATCTCTAAAAATAAAAATAAAATAATAAATAACTAAGCTTCTCTTTTTACATCAGTGTTTTCCAGTTGTTTTTCAGTCACATCATTGAATGAGCACTTTGAGGTCAAGAATCTGTAAATTTGTATTGTCTGCACTGGGTGATATTTATAAAGCCCCTCAAATCTCAGGGTGTTTCAAATCCCTTGCATAGTGAGATTAGGTTTCAGCCCATCTACTGCATACTGGAGACAATCAAATGTTATTTTCTAAAGAAATTATGTGTCCATGTAAGTAAAGCCATTTTCTTCAACCAGGGCACAAAGATGGCAAATCATCATGCCCTGGTCTGAAGGGCACCCGTGAGCACTCATGACTACCATCCTCTTGTCACCACCCAGCTGACCTCTGCCTTCCTGCACAGGCACCAGGGGTCCACAGTCACGGTGTGAGGAGCAGGCCTGGCACTCCATGTCCATGCATGCATCTTCAGCCGGGCTGCAGACTGTGGCCAGTGTCGGCAGAAACACTCCACTTGTGTCCTGTGACCAACTTCCTCAACTGACCTCAGAGGTGAAGGCAACAGCCCACCACAGTGCATTGCTTTTACATGTCTCAGAAGCCACACCCGTGGCTCTGGCAGCGCCATTTCCAGCCGTGGTATTTCTGCGTCCTCCTGGCTTCACACGATGCACAGTCCACCTGGTTAGAAGGTGCTGCTGAAAAACAGAGCTCCAGAGCACTGAAGCCTGTTCATTCCAAAGGTCTCCCAAAGGCGTTGGCCAGCTAATGTAACAGAGAGATGAATGCAAGAGTGTATCCCCCCACCCCACACAACTGTTTGTCAGTGCAGTGTTCTATAGGATAGAGAATATAAATTTTTATATTCTCGCTTTTTTTTAAAGAGATGATCTTGCTCTGATATCCAGGCTGGAGTGCAGTGGCATGATCATAGCTTACTCCAGCCTCAAACTCCTGGGCTCAGGCAATCTTTCCACCTCTGAGTAGCTGGGACTATAGATGCGTACCACCATGCGCATTTTTTCTTAAGTTCATAAAGATGGGATCTCCCTATGTTGTCCAAGCTGGTCTCCAACTCCTAGCCTCAAGCGATTCTCCTGTCTCAGCCTCCAGAAGAGCTGGGATTACAGGCATGAGCCACTGTGCCTGGTCAGAATGCATCTATTCTATGTGGAAGCCACATGTACACATATTCTTGTGTATGAATTATTGTAAATTCTATAATATATATATTCTATATTATAGAAAAGATGAATATTAATATACATAAAAAGAATATAGATATTCTACATATAAACCACATGCATTTACATATATTTATGCATTAATCATTATAGTATCTATAATACACCAAATATTCATATATTCAATATATATGATATGTGTATTATATGCAAACCACACAACCCCCCCACACACTACTATCAATTGCAACACCGTCACCCATTATGCAGACAATGTGTATATTTGTGTTTTCCTAATCTTTTGAAGCATGAACTTTTAATTCTCCTCCAGTGTAAATAAAGCATGGACCTAAAATACAGTCCGTAAAGCCCAAGCAACAATTAATTATGCAGCATGTAAATCTCGCCTTTCAAATGTCTCATATGCATTTGTGTGTTTCTCTAAATTTCGTTTGAACCACTAGCCTCATAGCATCAGATGGTGCAGTCAGGATAATTTTCATTAGAAAAATAATTATAGGCTAAATACGGTTAATAAAACATTAACTATAAGTTTGCATCTTTTAAAAGCATGTCCTTCTAGGAGCAGCTTCTAATGAATTTTGATGAAAATACCATGATTACTTAAGAAAAAAATAAATAGACATGATTATTACTCACAATTGTGAGATAGAGGAATTACCAAAAAAAATTATTTCAGAGAGAATTATTCTGAGCAATCCAATTCATGAAATTGATAATTATAAGAAGAAAAGAAAAAAAAATAATTCTTCATGGTTGACAGAACATTGGGATTGATTTTGATCCCATTCTAGACACATGCATTTGTAGCAACTAGGAAATCATAAATCCTTCAAGTTTTAAGATTTAAAATAATATTAAAATATAAGCCTCTACTGGAAAACTTAACCCTGACAAACAGGTCACTGCTAGGCAGGAGTCCTCCTATCTTTGAAGAAGGATACCTTCCCACAGTCTTAACAAGGCAGCTTCTCTCGGAAGCCCCCAGTCCAGGGCCAGAGGCCACCAATGCCCATCTCTCCTGATCCATCCCCATTTCCCACTGATGGCCTAGTGCCCCAGCCGTCCATCTCAACAAATCTGTGTCCTCATTACTTCCTTCTGCAAAATCCACTCTGGTCCTGCTTTCGACACCAGCACTGAAGTCTACTTCCAATTCCCACACTTTGGGGGCTGTGGGATTTGGGGTCTCCTAGGTGACAGGTAACTCATCAGATACACTCACCTGGAAGAAGCCACACTGAGGTAGCTCCTCTCTCCTGCCCTGTTCACCCGGGCCCCTGCAACAGAAATCCCAGAGCCTGCAGAGGGGACACTTCTGGTCATCACAGGCTTGATGGACCATTTTCTCAGTGTCAGATGAATTCTTGTTTGTGCTGGGAATGCAGAAGGCCAGGTGTAGTGGTTATGTCTGTAGTGCTTGGGAGGCTGAGACAGGAGGATCGCATGAGGACAAGAGTTTGAGACCAGCCTGGGTAACATAGTGAGGCCCCATCTCTACAAAAAAAAAAGAAAAAGTAAAACTTAGCTTGGCCTGATGGTGCATGCCTGTAGTTCAAGCTACTCAGGAAGCCGGGGAAAGAGGATTACTTGAGCCCAAGCGACTGAGGCTACAGTGAGCTATGACCATGTTACTGTACTCTAGCCTCTAGCCTGGGCAGCAGAGTGAGAGCTCATCTCTAAAATAAATAAGCCAAAAAAAGTATATATATGTATGTATATATCAGTAAGTAGACTATGTGGGTTCTGTACATGTCCCAGAGAGGTATTTTTCTTCACCCCAAGCCTTTAATTACCTACGTCATTTGTATTTTAAATGGTTTCCAAGGCACATTTCAATGTTTTATCTATTTTTATCCCTTCAGGAAACTTGCAAAGCAGAGCCCTCATTTTAGTTTACTTCAATTATTATTATTATTATCTTAGAGACAGTCTCACTCTGCTGCCCAGGCTGGAGTCCAGTGGCACGATCATAGCTCACTGAAAGCCTCAAACTTCTGGGCTCAAGTAATCCCACTATGTATGTCTTCTGAGTAGCTAGAACTCCAGGTTCGCACCACCGTGCCTGGCTAATTTTTCATTTTGGAGATGGGGTCTGGCTGTGTTGGTTGCCTAGGCAGATCTTGAGTTCCTGGCCTCAAAATTTCCTCCTGCCTTGGCCTTCCAAAGTGCTGAGATTGCAGGAGGGAGCCGTTGACCCCAGCCTATTTTACTTTTGTGACACAAAATGGAGACCCAGAGGTTGTCATTTGCTGGTTGTCACCCAGCGCGTGGGCTACAGGGCAAAGGCCAGGCTCGCCTCCACACCCAGGGCTATGCGCCTGCCACTCCAGATGTGTTCATGGATGTAAGGTCAGGGGGTGGATCCCTGGAGAGCCCTTCCAGGCAAACCTAGCAGAGGGAAGGTGCGTCTAGACCTGCGTCCACACAGGGCCCTTGTGCTCCTGAAACTCTCTCATCACGGGACCTCGGCAGCATCCCATGGAGTTGGACACTCAGAGACACGGTGGGGTGACCCAGCAGGGTGGCAGCTGCTCTCTGCTATCCATGGTTTGTGGAAAAGAAACTAAGAAATGATGCCATGACCTGCCTGGTTTAAGCCGCCCAGCTAACACGCTGTGAAAACAGCACTGAACCCAGGTGGGAGAATCTGTGCTCTATGCTATTTAAAAGAAGGGAGGAGGAACTCCTGGTTTCCTAGAGATCACGGCAGGGCGGGGGCAGAGTTAGGGGTCAGGAAACACTGTCCACACGTGAGAGCTCCAGAGACTCACGCAGAAATGAAGCTACGTATGACTATTCTACTGTACAAACAAGGAAACTGATTGCTCCCAGCTCTGATTACTCTCAGACTGGGAATGCTCCATGATGCTTCCCCAGTGCCTAACCAGGACCCAGTGTCCACCTCCTCTTTTGGCAAGAGGGTCCCTCATCCCCACAACAGCAGGACTTTCTCAGCCCTGGCCAGGCCGGACCCGCTGTGAACCTCTGAACGACCCCAGTTGGTGCACATGGTGGGAAATCAGCGAACCCATCTCCCAGACCCCCAGAGCCATTTTGGCCCTGGGGCGGCTGCCCTGATCTCTGGCCAGCCGGTCACCCTCCCTGGTTACCTCACACCGAGCACTGACTTCCTTCGCAAGACGATCGCAGAGCAGATGAATCCGATGCATGGATTCCATTTTCCTGATTACGTGTGATTTAACAAATGGGCAGAAGTCTCTGGGAAAATGCAGTTGGGTTCCCTCCCCCAGCCCATCTGGAAGACTGAGAAATAAATTTGAGGTGTCACAAAGCCGGAGCACAGCATTTCTCCCATTTGAGTTGTCTGTCCAGGGAGTGAGTGACCGTGCCAGGCACTCCCATCAAGGGCCTCTCCAGACACAGTGGGAGTGTGAGGACATTGCAGGAGCCTGGTCCTCCCTGCACCCAGACCGGACTCCAAGAGGAAAACCTCAGCTCGCCGAGACATCCACAAGAACAGAAGCCGGGCTGGCAGCAAAGAGAGGTTCCCCCCCCACAAAGGATGGCTTTTCCCTGAGAACTTCTCCTCCAACGGGACCGCCCGTGTAGACTCCATGGGAAAGCTGAGCTCAGATGGCACCAGTCGTGTTCATAGCTCGCTGTATCCACCTCCTGGAAAATGTCATGTCTTCAACAGGACAGCATTTTGTCCAGCTCCCTGGCAAGGGGAGGATGATTTTCAGTTAAGGTACCTCTTGTCCTTTGGCTTCCATGATCAGGCTAAGAAAAGCCATGTGGGCCCTTGAGCGGGTCCAGGAACTTCTGGGCCCTTCTCCCTCATGGGAAGAGGTGGACTGCCGGTGGGGGTCAGACACCCATCCTCAGCTCCATGCAGCTCTGATGCTCTGGCCCATGTTTCCTCCAAGTCTCTGTCCACTCCACGGTCAGGCCTTGGGCATGAGGTCTTTTTCCTTCTCTCACTAGACCTGGGGTTGCTTGGAGCTCAGCTCTAGAAGGTGAGACCTACCCTAGATTTAAAACCACCACGGGGCTGGGCGGGGCTGGAAGGAACCCAGGAGGGCAGGGTGGGAGGCTGACTTTCAGGCACTCCTTCATCTTTGGAGAAAGGGGGCTATCCTCTGGCCGGTCATGCCCTGCAGGGAGGGGGTGGCAAGAGGGTGGAGGGTGGTGCAATGCAATGCGTGTGCAGGGGATCCTTCTCAGGTGAGGCCTGAGTCCAAGGAAAGAGCCATGGTGGTGCTGGGCCCTTGGTCTTCTGTGCCTGGTGGGTGCACCCTGACAGCGTCCACACCTGCAGCTGCAGTCACTTCTGGAGCATGGCTGTGACCCAGCAACCAAGCCCTGGCCAGGTGCTCCACCCTCTCTCCCTACCCTCCAGCTTCTGCTTCCTGGCCTCCCTCCAACCCTACAGGTTTGTGGATTCCTCCCCGGGGCTGGTCCGAGGTCATGATGCTCTCTCCCTTTCATTTCCATGTTCCTTGTCACCCCAACCTCAGCCTGTCCCTGAGACCCCTAGGCTACTGCCAGTCATCTCTGACACCCCCATCAGAAGGCATTGCCCAGATGCTGTCTCATCAAACATGGGCGTCTTCCCAGACCTCTGCAGGGCTGGCTCCTGGCTCCTGCCTATTCTTACTGAATTTGGGATTCAGGATCTGGCCAGGGAGTTTGGGGTTTGTGATGTTGGGTGTGCTCCCCCACTGGCCCCCAGCTCTGTTCCCATCCCTCTTTGGTTGCTCAAATGGGACCTGCAAATAGTAGGTGCCCAATGCATGCCTGCTGCCGTGAATTAAAGACTCAAGTGGAAGTTCCTGCTTGGGGAGTGGGCCTCCTGGGTGTCTGCTGGGGGAGCAGAGCCCTCCCCACTTCCCAGACCTTCTGTCAAATCCCCACAGAGCCACCTCAGCTCCCAGTGTGAGGGCCCATGGGAGGCAGTGCTGAGATGTTTGATCAAACATGTTTTGGAAAAACCATGGTGGGGGCAGGAAGGACCTGGGATGAACAGATTTCAGAACTGAGGCTGGTGGCCGGGGCTGGGGGTGCGGGTGGGCATGTCATCATGGTCTTCTTCAAGATCATGGCTAACAGGAATCTTCAACTGGGCCAGAAGGTACCAGGGAATTTCCCACATGTCTTGTGAAGAGTGCAGAGAAGCTAAGAATTAGCATGGTGATGCACAGTCACTACAAACTCAGCACCTGGCCACTGGCAGCAACCCGGGATCTTCAGGTCACCAGGAATGGCCTGCAAGGAGTCCTCTGTGTTCTTGCCACTGTGCCAGCCTATGACACAAGAGTCGGAGTCCAGGACGGTGCCCACATCCTGGGGATGCAGGCTGGTCAGGTCCTGCATCCTGAGGCACTCTGGCTGCACCTGGGGCACACCAGAGAATAAAGTTTCCAGCATTGTGGGAAGTCCTAAAGTGTGCATGGGGGTCATGTGTGTGTGCTCACGTGGGTGTGAGTGTGTGATGTAGTAATTGCACAGAACATTTAAAGAGTGGTGGGGACATCCACAAGGCAGTTGCCAAATTTTTGGTGAATTCGTTGTCAGTAAATCAGAAACATATGACTTAATTTACTATAGAAATTCATGCTTAGAATTTAACAAGAACAGTCTTTGGCAAAGGAGTGCTCTGTGTTATCAGGGAGTAACTGGACACAGACCGTGGAGAGGGACCCATGTGCAGTTTCCAGGTGGCGATGGGACCTGACTCTCCAGGTGACCAGTTGGCCTCAGGCCCTTGCTTTGTGGCCCAGGCCTTCATCCCAGTCTGTTGCAATCGACTCCCCCACCTCGTCCTGTCCAGAAGCATCTAGCCTGTGAGCACGTGTGTGCTGTCATTCGCCGGGCCCAGGGCAGAGTCAGCTCAGTGACCACGGCTGCTTCACTCATGGAGGCTGCCACAGTGCCTATGAGTGACTGGACAAAGGTGCATGGCCGCCTCCCCCAGGTCGGTGTTTCCCTACTTCTTGGGGGGGTGGAGCAAATGGGCCGCGAATCCCACACTCTCACATAGTTCCCAGACAAGACAGGGGGTCGACGTCTGTTACCAGCTGTTTTTGTTTCTCATGAAGAGAAAAGAAAGGAAGGCCCTCGGGAGACAGCTGCTGTACCTGTCTCCACTCCCACCAGACGTGCACACTCAATCTCCTAAGGCAGGGAGAGTACCCAAGATCACAGCCGATGGCCTATTCTATAATAAAGAAAGGGAGAGGTCAGGGCAGAAACACCACCCATGAGCATCGCGCTTGCCATCTGGGTGGTGGGCTCGGTGGAAGCTCCAGCCTTCCCGTCACACAATAAACTCACATGACATACCCAGGTGTGCACCCCTGAAGTTAACACGTCAGAACGCTGACAACCCGCCCTGTGTTGGCCACTCACACTGCAGGACAGTGTGGGCTGCAGAGCCAGGCCAGTGCAGTGTCTCCCTGGGTCCTCCTCGGACAGAACTGATCTTCCCTCCCTGCCCTCCCCCACACCCCTCCTTCCACCCTTCCCCCAACCTTTTCTATCATAAACACTTTCCTTCTTTTCCTTTCTTTTTTTCTGAAACAGAAAGGAAAGAAATCCAGGTAGTTGAAAGAGGACTTTCCTTTGGCTTGGGGAATGAAGGCAGCTGGGGCTGCAGAAATCCCTCTTACCCAATGTCCCTCTGTCCCTGAGCCCCCCCCCGGATGGCCTCCCCCTTACCCCATGTCCCACTGGACGCCCCCTCCCTCCTCTTGCCGGACGCTCCTCCTCACCCCAATTCTTCTCTCCCCTTCCCTCTTGCCCCACCTCCTGACATTCCTCTCCCCCATGCTCCTTTCCCTACCTACCCTAAAGACCCCCCTCCTGACACCCCTTCTCTCCCCACCTCCAGTCACCCTACACTCTCCTGTATGCCTCCTTCCCCTCTCACCTGACGGCCCCTCCCCCTTCCCCTTCATCTTTGATGGTATGGGCAAAGCTGTCTTGCTTGTGGCCAAGAAAAATATCCCTGAATTGCTGTAAAGTGACCTTACTATTTTCTTCTCATGGCTGACACTATGTGGCCCACACAGGTCTCTCTCCTGGCTTACCTCTCTTCTCTGGATCCCAACCCAAGAGCCACATGGTGGGACTCTGCCCAGCCTGTCCTCTCAGAAGTGCCCATACCCGCCTGCATCTGGACACCCGAGTCTTCACACAGGGCAGGAATCTCTGCTCTGGGTCACAGGAGAAGCTGGGACCTTTCACAGCAAGAGGCACAGCATCGTAACACACAAGGAAGTTGCCAGCTCCTGGCACACTCCAAGAGGGGAGATTTCTTCTCCTTAAATTGGCCAGAGAATTCTCCTGTGTCTCCAGGGTGAAGAACTAGGTCAAAGTCACTCAAGCTCAGCAGGGATAGTATCTCCCCATGGGGCAAACACTGGTTCTTGGGGAGAAAAATGTCTGAACCTTTTTGCACATCAACTACAGACATGCACACGACACCCAGACAGAGAGCACACATGTGTTGTTAAAATGTCATGGATGAGGAACAGCTGAAAACATGTCTAAAAAGACTCTCTAGGTGAATGATCATGAAAAATCATGATGGTATATAACAAATACCACATATATGTTTTACACATAAATAACATGTTATATGTAAATCGTATTATATATATCACATTTCACATTTCACATGTATATATTATTTCACATGTATATATCAAATGAAAGCATGTGAAACAGGGGATCTGAGTACACATGGTCCCGGGGGGCTGAAAGTCACCCTTTCGTGAAGGGTTACTTCATAAAAGTCTGGGCTGCCATGTCAGGCCGATCCAGTGTCCTCCTGGTACTTCCCAGACAAGATAGCTCTTCTCTGCTTCCCGCACAATAACGTTAGCCAAGGATGCAGTAAGGTCTTTGCATCAGAGCACCCTTCCAAGGTTCAGGGGTGTAGTTTGGAGGGGAAGAGGGTCAAACCCCAGGGCGCAGGGAGAGAGGGTGAGAGCACAGGCAGCCCACTTGGCTGCAGGTGCATGACAGTAGGGTTGCAGTGGATGGCCCGGCTGACCTGCAGAGGCTGGCATGGTCATGGGGCAGAGAAGGAATGGAGTGGCAGGCTATGTCTCTCAGGCACTGCCCATCTCTCATGGGCTCCCCTGAGGCACTCTGTAGGGTGGGTCCTCCTGGCATGCACCCACCTGCTGGGGCCTTGGAGAGAAAGTCATCTTAAGCTATTGTTCTGGAGGCAAGCAGCTGCGGTCGCTCCCTGGACACCTAGACCCCCTATTCTGTCCCCACAGAACTCAAGTCCTGCCATGCCAGGGACACCCCAATCACAGGGTGACCTCTGCCCATCAAAGGATCAGAGAGTGGACACTCCTGAGGCCTACTGCCTCTGGCCAGGGCACGTTCTCATCGTTTTATCTGCTGTTACACTGTCTGCCACAACTATCCTCGTGGCTTTGTCTTGGGGTACCTGGGGGATTGTTGCCTTGAAATAAGTCCATACAGGTGGAGTGGTTGTGTTAGGAAGTGGAGACTTTGCTTTCTGGTCTGACTTAGATGTTGTCTTTTCTCGATGCCAGCCTTGGAGTCTGAGCCTCAGCTGCCCTGGTCGGCTTTAGGTCATGGGTGCCCCCAGGCTCTTCATGCTAGTGCTGGCCACTACCTGTGCTTTGGTTTTCAACTTTCATGTTTCTTTTTGTTGCTGAGACAGGGTCTTGCTCTGTCGCCTGGCTGGAGTGCAATGGCGCTATCATGACACACCGCAGCCTCGAACTCCTAGGCTCAAGTCATCCTCCCACCTCAGCTTCCCAGGTAGTCATGACTACAGGCACACACCACCATGTCTGGCTTGTATCCCTATTCACTTCATTTGGTATTCATTGTAGATGATGTTCTTGGGTAAGAAATTGATATTTTTCAAATTATTTTCTTTTCATATATTTTCAATCTTTCCTTGGTGATTTTCAAAGTCATATATGCTGCTCATGCACATTGGTCTTGGGAAGAGCTGTTTCATTCTGCTTTATACTTAATTCACATGTGCCATGCATATTCATCTATATTTCTCATATTTTATTTGTATATAAATGTATATGCATGCGATTTTCTCACCCAAAATCCAACTACGTTTTGGGGTGTATCTATGGAATAAAGTCAGGAAATAGACCAGTCTCTCTCCTCTGTGTGTCTCCCTCATCAATGTCTCTGTGTCTGTGTGTGTACACATGCATGCATTAGCATAAACATATGCCCACATATATATGTAAATTGCAGTAATGTACACTATAGGTCTTTTTTATTTACTATATATCCGTGTTTTGAGTTCCCAGTTTTTGTTCTATGTGTCTGAATAATCTTTGCCAGTATCATAATTTGTGGTATGTTTGGTACCAATATATTAAGTAAATTCTTGATTGTCTTTTAAAATATTTTCTTGGTTATTTCTTGGTACATACTTCTTCCAGGCAGCCGTTAGAAGTATGATGCCAGATTCTTAGAAAACTTGCTTTGGAATTAGAATTGCATTCAGCATATCAACAGTTGGGGTTACAGATCTCTTCCCAAGGTAATGTTTGCTCACCTGGGAGGAACAGCTACCGGTCCCCCGCTTCCTCTCTCTTTCTCCCTCGTGGGGATGGAAGCCACCGCTGAGCTGAAAGCCACCCTGTGTCCTCTGTTCCTTGCAGCTGGCTGTGTTGTGGAGCCTGCATGTGGGACATGAGCAAAGGTGAGAAAGACTGTTTCCAGGTGTCATCTCTGCAGTCCAGGCCCTCATCCAGATTTCCTGTTTCCTTCCCACAGATAGGCTGGGGCACGGGGAAAAGAACCACACACTATGGGGTGGTGGAGGGACACACTGACACAGCAAGAGCATGGGGACCACGAGCGATCTCACGGGAAGAGCAGGAGCTCGCAACTGGATGGTCCCCTGAGGACCAAGAGCTTGGCTTGCTCGAGCTGCTTCATGGTTGGACCGCTTTGTTACAGCAGCTCTGCCCACATGCAACAAAGTGGCTGTCCTGGAATGTGCTTAACGTATCCTTCAGCTGCGATGAAATGGGGAGACATTGATTTTGAGAATATATTTAACGAGGGGCTTCCTTGCCGATTTCCTATTCATTACCCTGTGTGTGTGTGTGTGTGTGTGTGCAATATTTATAAACAAGTTACATGCACGTAGTGTCATTTCTTGTCCTCTCCTCTGATGTAATGCTCTCAAACCTGGGTCAAGACTCCTGGCCATTTCTTTCTGGACACTTTCTGTGGGATCCATCAGCTTTTATAAATCCTATTCTGTGTCCCCTACAGATGCACCCTCTCTACTAGATGTCTCTCTATACCAACCGTTTGGGAATTTCTCCTCTTAGTTATCTTTCTTTGCCTTCAAATCATTAAATAAATCTGCCTTTTCTTCCAAATCAGTTTCCCTGAATGGGGGGAGAGGGAGCCCCGACTGGTACCTGCTTCGGGGTTAGCTGAGCCTCTGCCCCCTCCAGGCCTCAGTGATCTGTCACCTGCATCACTCATGCTTCTTGCCTGAGCCACTTTTTTGTTAAAGTCTTGGCATTTTCCGTTTTTTTTTCCTGACTGGAACATAAGCCCTTCTAGAAGGGCAAGATGTATATATGCTGTACTCTCTGGGTACCACGTTTTTCAGGCTCTCAATGTGGAGTGAGTTCAATCCAACACACTCTCACCAAGCACTTATTTCATGTCAGAGCTGAGGACAAGTCTGTCCCTCTTCATCAAAGAAGGTGGACAGATGATGATGACTAAACCATGCTTTTGTGGAGTCCAGAGCAGTTTCTCTATGCAGAATAGCAACGGCTGACCTATTACAAAGTCCTTATTTATTGTTCCTTCCAACTGGGACACGGGCATGTTGTAACCACTGCCTGAAAGGCAGCGTGTTTATTTCATTCCAAGCTCTGCAATGTCTTGACATTGAGAAAGCCCCTCGGCTCTTCTGTGGCCCCTGCTCCCTGGGAAACCTCCACACCCTCAAGCCCCTCATCCCTTCCTTCCTAGATGCCTAGAGATGGCTCAAGAATAAATTAGGCACTAGCATCATGTTCTGAGGAAGACACTGAATAAGCATAATGCAGAGTGTTGCCTTCCCTAAACAGCGAAGAATGTTGCTGATTCGACGCTAAATAGATGCCCATGTCACTTTCCCAGGAAGCTTCCTTTTCAGGGAACACAGAGTCCCCACGAGGCTCGGCCTTTTAAAAAGATTGTGAACAGAAACAATGGGAGGTGCCTGGTTTATAAATGGTCGTATTATTCTTAGAATGCTCCCTATCGGGAGCCCTGTGAAGATGCTGATGTGACTTGATTTAACGAGCTGGGATCAATGGGTCCTGCCTTCTCCAAGTGCAGGGCTGACGTTCCTGGCGTCCCCTGTGCTGCCCATTAGTACACGGGGCGCTGGTGCCACTCTGGGCTTGACCCATCATCTTTCTGAGGATGAATTGAGAGAGGAGAAAGATTCAGAAAGTAAAGAGTAAGAATAGGAATACACCAAAGAAATCCTGTTTTTCCAATAAGAAGACCGACCTGCCCAAGATGTCGGCGGTGAGTGGCCTGTCCAGCAGCAGGCTCAGGACATTTGGTCACCTCCCGTGGGAGCTGCTTCAGGAGTTGTTAGCAGTTCCACACAAGAAACCATTCACTGTGACAAGGTTGGGTTAAAAGCAGCATGTTGTCCACCCAGCGCACTCGAGATCTTACGCAGGACGCCCACCTACACAGTTAGGATCCAGCTCAGAAGACCCTCGGGCCAGGCTAGCACTCAGTTTCCTGGAGAAGTTTTATCACCACCATGATAAAGTGACGGCAAGGGTGGGCCCAGACATACCACCAAGAGGAGCACAGGTTAAGGCTCACGGGATGACTATGTTGTGGGCGCCCATGAATACCATTGGTGGAGGACTGGCCTGGTGGGAGAGTGGTCTCCAGTGCAATTCCAACTTGGGTCTCAGGGCTGGACAGGTGGCCACTGTGATATTCCTCCCCCTGGTGTCCATGATGAACCTGAGAACTTAGGTCAGTAACCCTCGCTCCTGGTTATCAGACGTTGATCCCACTACAAAATGTCCCCTTGAGCTCTCAGTCATTGGTTGGTGCTCTCAAAGATGCTGACTGGCCCTCAAAACTAATCTCAGGCTTCCAGAGAGTTGGTTGAAGTGACTGAGATGTGTGTCTGGGAGGGTCATAGGGGCCACCGATCTGAAACACAAAGCTCATCCCAGACCCAGACAAGAGTGAGGATCGAGAGTCAGGGGAGGATGTGTGTCCCTGGGTGCGTTCCCTCAGCCTGTCCTAGAGCCCCGTAAAGGGTGAAGGTCCAACCGTCCTCTGTCCACCACCATTGGAGGCATCATCTTCATTGTTCAAGCCACAGTCTTTATTCTGACTTTGCCTCTCGGTTGTGCATGATATGGGAGGTCACGGGGGGCCTGCACAGAGTCCCAGCAGCAAGAAGAGCCCGGGGTGACCACGTCTGGCTCTGGGGGCTGCCAAAGTGACTGTTCATGGCAGAGCAGCACCTCTGGGGTACCCGACCTGCAATCTGGAGGTTCGTCTCTGGCTTGTTTTAGAGAAACAGTCCCTGCCATCATCCAGAAGCCAAATTCAAAGACATCTCAAAAGAAACACTGAAGAATGGTTGTTTACCAACAGATAAACAACACACAAGCAAAACTTCATTCTGTCAGCACTGGAGAACCCTGCCAGCTGTCCTGAGGGTGACCTTACTGCATCCAATCCAAGTGCCACATCTCTCCATGAGCGCATGTTCCACGGAGGACCTTCCCCGGGAGCAGACAGCTCAGGAGGGACCGTGTGGATGAGGAGACCCAGGCACACCAAGGTCCCCATCAGATTCCCTCAGAGGGGGAGGAACTAACGGTATTTAGCATGGGGAAAACAGGAAAGAAAATGCAGGAGGCTTCTGCGGAACTCTGTCAGTTTTCAACTTTGCTCCAGGATCAGTCCTGCTTACCTTCCTCCCCATCCCATGCTCTGTTGAAGCTTGGGGGAGACACCTTTCACCACCTACTAGTAGATGTCCTGGCATCTGGCGTCCTCAGGCCAGGAGGGGAGCCCAGAGGGAGGAGACAGTTGGGCTTGGTGTGGTGGCTCATGCCTGTAATACCCCAGAACCTAGGTGGAAGTCCCTGAAATTGCACTCCTTAAAGGTCAAGCTCAGCAATATGGCTCTCAGGTTTGTCAGTAAAGTTGGCTCTGTTTGAAAGCAGCCTGCACAAGACTGCCTCGGTGGCCTTCCTCGATTAACAGCAGTTAACTGAAAGCTGGTGATGCTAGCTGTGAAGAAAAAACTGTTTCAATGACTTCCTTCAGAACTGAGGTCTAACCTGCAGCCCCTGGGGTGGGGAAATTTCTTTACAGTGACTTTCACTTTCACACCCTCTGCCATTCTCTTCCTGCAAGTCCTGTGTCCCAGAGCGAGACCCGTTTGTGAAAAGCTGGCCAGCCACATGTCACTCGCTCTCGAAGGACTCGGCCTGTTAATGTGTCAGACAAAAGACTTTGCTCAAACTTGGCCATTGAGAGCGATCCAGGCCAACCTGGCCATGCACCGTAAATAAAGGATGGCTTCGTGGAGCCGAGAACGAGAGCGTGACTATTGTTTCCTCCACCTACCGAGCCGATCACCAGGCGGAGCAGCCCCACATTTGGGCCGGAGGAGGTGGACAGGCCGGTGCCGGCCTGGACTCGGGCAGCTGCCAGGAAGAGTGACACCCTCCCAGCAGGTGCTGAAGGCTTGCATCTGCCAGCGGGTGTGTCTCCAGACCTGGCTTTTCTAGTTGGGGCATGTTTGCATTCTTCCATGGAGTTTCCTTCAAGATGGAGATTTTTGTACTGCAGGGATGGTCACATGGCAGGGGTATCAAAAGCCCAGGCTAAGTACACTCCCGGGACACACATACACAGAAGCAGCACGTGGCGTGCTGAACGGGGTGAGGGGTAGGTGGTATGAGCGTGTGACTTTGTGTAGGGGCTGGGTCTCACTCGGTTGAATCTCACCCATGATCCCAGTTGGCTATTTTCAAAAGAACAAGAAGCAGAAGCCAGGGGGCCCTGGCAGGCAGAATGCCGAGTCATTACCCAGGAATCAGCTTTGCTGAGTCATGTTTGCCAGGCAGACCTGGAGACCACTCTGCTCATTCTCCCATTGTCGGTGCATCTGCGGGCTCTTCCTGTAATGCAGGATGGTAATCTCTACACATTTTCCATATTTATAAAGGTGAATATTAGGCTAAGAGTGAGCTACTGAGTACCACTTTATTATGTACTGTGTTTTTGTGTGAGTTTGCTGGGGTGGCTGTAAGAAATGATCACACTTACGAAGTTCACAGCAACTTGGATGGACTTAGAATCTATAACACTCAATGATCTATCACTGAGACAAAGAACTGAGTACCACATGTTCTCACTCATAAACAGACCCTGAACAATTATCATAATACTATAAGAAAGGAATTGTTAGTAGTGAGAAGCTGTCAGAGGGGAGGGTGGCACACTTCATTAATAACTGTACATGATCTCAAACCAGGTGAAGTGGGACCAAAGTGATTGATAAAATTACCTGATCTCAAACCAAGTAAAGTGGGGATAAAAGTGAGGCCCAAACTTTACCTGTACAATGACCATCTGTATCCCCATTCCTGCACTGTACCCATCTTCAAAAAAAAAAATGACTGCACATCTGTTGTCTCAAAACAGCAGACATACTTTATTCTCTCACAGTCCTGATGGCCAGAAGAGGAAAACCAAGGTAGCAGCAGGGCCACGCTTGCTCTAAAGTCTTCAGGGCAGGTCCTTCCCTGCCCCTTTCAGCTTCTAGCAACCTGGGGCATCCCTTGACTTGTGGCTGTCACCCTAACCTTGGCATCCGTTTCTACGTGGACTTCCTCCCCATATGCCTGCATCTCAAATCTCCCTTTCAGTGAGCCGAGGGCCGCAAAGGCCACCCTGTGTCCTTTCCAAATGATGCCCGCCCTCTCTGGCCCTGCTGGCCCATGTCCAACTTCTGTCCCCGTGGGGTCCTCATACACATTCCCCTCCAAGTTCTCCTCGAAACGCTCTGGACACAGGGGTCTGATCCCTTCCTTTGTGGATGATCCAAGCTCAGGAGCCTGATTCTGAGAACCTCTTGCTAGAGAAACTTTAGTCACGGGTCCCATGGGCGTATCTGTTTTCTTGTCAGGTGGATATTCTACTTGCAGCATCCACGATGTGTTCACGGCCACGTGTGGGGACATGCCTGCTGCTGTCCTGCCAACACTCCCTGTAGAGAGCAGTGCCTTCCCCGTGGGATGAGTGGGGGCGGGGGATGGTGTGGAGGCACAGCCCAGGCACACTGGAACACAGAAAAGCTGTCCTCTGAAGCTTGTCTTATGTTCCAAAGTCACAGAGAAAGAGAACCTGATGTGGGATGGGCAGGAGATATTCCTGTGGATGCAGGGGACTCCCCAGCAGCCAAGGCGATTCCAGGGCAACTCTCCTTCCACTGAGGATCAAGCCCGCATTATACTTGGCGCTTCTCTAGGCCTGAGACCCAGCTGTTCCGCATCCTCGCAGCTCTTCCTTCAGGGTCTCCCAGAGGCACCTTGGTGGATTCAGGGGTCTCAGGGGGAGCACACAACCTTCTGCAGAGGGCAGGGATGTGCCGTGTGTCCCGGTGGCCTTTGATAGCCTGCACAGGCTGCAGCGTATAATGTTATAGCTACGCCGTGTCCTGTACCCGATCCTGGTTACCTGGATGTGTGGAGTGAGAACCCACGGGGCATATCTGAGATCTCCTTTTGAGTCTCTTGAGAGAAATGGAGTGGATAGAAGAGCTCAGAAACTTCTGGGAGCAAGAAAGAAACGGAGGTGGAGAGAAACACAGAGTGATCAGTGCCAGGTAATTAACGGACACCTGAGTCTAAACAGCGTCTTCCACAAAGGCCTGCAAAGCTCCCAAGAAAGAACAAAGGGAAAGAAAGAATAGAGGGAGAGGTGACAGTGAGAGGGCCCATAAGCTGGACAGGCTTTGGTGACAAGGCAGTGAAGGGGTCTTCCCTTACCCCAACTTATCAGGATCTAAGTCAAGCATTTCTGGAGCAGTGGAGAGGGTGTGAAGTCCAGCCACATGCATCTTGGTGCTTAAAAACATGCCCAGATCTGTCAATCCCGTGGAGACACAGGCAGGTGGAGAGAAAGAATGCATGGTGTCGAGAAAGCAGAGGCTAGCTAGGAGTCTGGAACAAAAAGACACTGAGCGGGTCTGTTCTGCCAGGATTGATGGGAAGGTTTGGGGAACGTTAAACATCACCATTTATTGGGTACCAGCCAACCAGACAGCCAAAGAGTTTTAGCTTCCTACAATTTGGAGATTGCCTTTCCTTCTGCTAAGTGTCTGAGGCATGTCTTCAGGCTGAAAGGCACTTGGAAAACATCCATGTTAGCTTTCCCCTTTCTTATTTCATGCAAAGAGAAATTTCCAGAGTACAGGAAGATCTTGGAACTCGACAGAGAGTCTTTGTGACACCAGGTGAGACAGAATGGACTGTCCGTGTGGACACCATACGCTGTGCAAAGGGTTCCTCTGCTCACAGGGAGTAGCATGTTGGCAAGTCCACCCGAGACAGCTGCTGTTTACAGGCTGTGTAGGAGTCCACCCCACCCCCCCACATTCCCAGCACTGAACAAGAAACCTCCAGGGCTATTTGTAACATTGACCTCATCTCTAAATAGTTTAAAGCTGCTAAGGCTTGCTCTTCCATAAATCTACTTCCTAAGAAAATGTGTATCAATTAGGAGCAACACAGCGTCTAAAACAGTCTGGCTAATAACTGAGTTGAGCACCTCATTCCCTGTCAAATTATAACCCCATTCTGACTTTCATCGGGAGTGAACGTCAACAGTGTATGATGTGTCTTGGGGCTGGAATGTGGAGCTTTCGTCATGAGTCTAATGTGGGAGGGGCTTCCATCTTCTTAGCTATTTTCATCATCGTTCTTCCTAGAGTCAGTTCTAAAAATAGCAAGTCTCTCTGAGGGATGTCATTTTGGGGAAAATAAAATAAAATTAGTGACTCAACTGTGATAGGAGTAGGGATATTCCAATCCAGCAATTGCTAAGTCAAATGTGTAGGAAACACTTTACAAAATTTGTTCCATGAGCCATTTCACGTTCCCTTTAGGAATTGAGTATTAGCCAAACGGGCCTTTTGAGTAATACTGCTTCTGGCTGAATTTGGATTTCATGTGGCACATATGTTGACAGCAAGATGGGCTGGTCACTCGCAGATGCAGACACCTTTGACGGTGTGCTCCTTGAGAAAGTGCAGAAGAGCAGGAAGCCAGGCTCTATAGAGTACGCCGAGGTTCGAAGGCCAGGAAAAGTTGAGCTTTCTCCCAGAAGTCCCTCCATCTCTGAGCAGGTGTCTCCTTCTCTGGGCTCTTATTGGTGACCGCACACTCTTCCTCACCTTTGCCTCCTTCCCTGTTCTCAGCAGCAATTGTTCAGGTAAGATGGGCTCTGAAGTATCTTTTCATCTCACTTTGAGTCTTTAAAACTTTTATTCCAAGGGTGAAGAAGGGGTCCCCTTGGAGTTCTGTATGGAGATAGCCCAGGGCAATGTGATCTGGGATGGCTGATTTTCTGCATCATCTTGACAGGGCTACAGGATGCCCAGCTACCTGATTAAGCATTGGTTCTGTGGATATGAGTAACACTTGAATTTATAGACTCAATAAAGCACCCCTCCTCCCCAGTGAGGTAGACATCCCCCAATCTGTTTAAAGCTTGAATAAAAAAAATGCTGAGTAAGAAAGATTTGCTTCTCTGCTCTCGACTGCCTTCAGGTTGGGACAATGGTCTTCTCCTCCCTCTAGGCTAGTATTTGGACTGAAACATATACCATCAGCTCTCTTGGGTCTCTGGCTGACCAGCTCTGAATCTTGGGGTCTCTCAGTTCCCATCATCACATAAGCCAATTTCTTCTTCTTTTAAAAATCTTTAAAAAATATAATTAAAGAGACATAGTCTTGCTCTGTCACCCAGACTGGAGTGCAGTGACATGATCATTGCTCACTACATCTTTAAATTCCTGAGGTCAAGGGATCCTCCTGCCCCAGCCTCCCAAATAGCCTTGACTACGGGCACATGCCATCATACCCAGCTGTTTGTTCTATTATTATTATTATCATCATCATCATCATCATCATTATTTATAGGAGACACATTTTCACTATGTTATCCAGGCTGGTCTCCGACTCGTGACCTTAAATGATCCTCTCACGTTGGTCTCCCAAAGTACTGGGATTACAGGTGTGAGCCACTGTGCCCAGTTCAACTTTTTGTGGTACATCTCTACATAGATAGGTAGATAGATTCATTAGATAGATAGATAGATAGATAGACAGACAGATAGATAGATGGATAAATAGATGAACAGACAGACAGACACAGACAGACAGATAGGCAGACAGGGCATCCTTAGAGCTGAGTTCCTCTGGAGAACACCTACAAGGCTCTTCCATGCTGTACGGGTCCCCACATCAGAGCATGGGCGAGGCATTCGCCAAGCTCCTCCGGCTGTGAAAAAGGTTTGTTTTAGCTTCCTTCTCAACACTGAGGAAGACACTGTTCTTGTGCATCGTTGGGATTGGGACATGGTCTTCATACAGACTTTTAAGACAAGGGAGTCATCCGGGAAGTGCTTCCAGGCACTGCTCAGGCCTGCGTGTCTCTGGAGACTCGACCTATGGAGGAAACAAATCACAAAACCTCCAAAATGCATTCCTGGTATTGATAGTGACCTTTAAGCCTCATCTGCCAGCTCAGAAGGATTAATTATCTCAGAGAAGTTTTCTCTCCTGTTAGCAGCTTTTACTCTCATCCACAACATCCCTTTGTAGGACAGAAACTTACACACACTTTTCGATAAGTCATCCTACTTCCTTTCAGCAAGGAAAAGACCGGGCTTCCAGAAAGCATCCACGGAGTTTCAGAAGGCTCATCTTTCCATCTGGTGAGGTAACAGGGCGTGACTTCATCAATTTGATAAAGTGAGAGTTTAGCAGCTTTTTATTTGCGAGAAAGGAAGCAAATGGTGCTTTCTCTGTCCTCCGTGGCACCCCGTCTTCCCACCTCCTCTGCGCTACGCAGACTTCAAGGCGCGGTGCTGGGCTGTCAGAGGCGCCCTGAGAGGAACGCACTCCTGAGCAGCGCAGGCACTGGCAGCGTCTTTAGTCTCCAGACAGGCACATTAGTCTGGATGTTTGTTGCGTCTCCTTAATTGGATTGCCTGCATAAATTGCAATCCAGGGTGGACAAGTGATAGGGAAAAAAATATGTGCTTCCCTCTAAAAAGAGCCAAAATATGTAAACAGCCCATCATGTAGGAGAGTGTGCCTGTGCATCTTACTGAAAGGGGAGAAATAATTTGGAGAGATGAGAAGAAAGCGCAGGCGAGAAGCTGATATTCTTCTCTTATAACGGATAGCCCCAAGTTGTAGAGACCATTATTTCTTGCATTTTCAGAGCAAATGAACTTGACAGATGGCCGTGTCACCCAAACCCCCACCTACCAACTTGATTATGCAGAAAACAATACAATAGAAAAGAAATCATTACTGAAGGAACCTGGTTAGTCCGCAGAGGACCGGGAATGCAGAGGAACAAAATTACAGTGGTGGAATTGAACAGCAAGAATGCATTTAACATAAAGTGGGTTACAGCAAGGCAATCAGTCATGGCTGAAGCTATTGTCTGGGCTTGCTTGCATGGTATATGAAGTAATCTGTCATCTCCCACGGAATTTATGCTTAGTTTATAGGAGAAAACTACAAAGGTTTTGCCAGGACACGTTTCAGTAGCCTTAAGTAGCTCCAGTGTGGACCCACAGAAAGGAAACGGCGGGCGTTTTAGGACTCTTGCTGCCTTCAGTTCTTGGGAGTGATTAACTATCACTGAGACACTCTTGTTTGCTGCTCACGTGACTTGATGATGTGTGTGGCGCGACTTCATTCAACGTCAACAGTGGACAGCCAGGCATGCCAGCATGGGGCACTGGGTGCCAAAATTAGGGTAGGACTTTTCAAACTTGGGAAGGCAGATTGCCTTATGTTTAGAAAGACCGGCCACCTTCCTATCTGTGGCAGTATACATCTGTAAGGGCATGTCCACTCTAAGTATACAGGCCTTGTTACTTATGTCACAAACAGCTAGGGATAGTTAACTTGTGTGTTTCGCTGAGGCATACCATCCCCCAGTACCTAAGAAGGTGTTTCAGATCCAGAAGTGACTTCTTAAGAATAAGTTGGCTCTTTTTCTTCCTTCTTGAAAACCGATGTGGCTTTGTACCTTTCTGCCCTTTTCCAAGGTGCCTCCCCCACCCACTGAAGACACCCTCTTCACCCACCTCTGCTTCTTGTGTCCTGGCCAGCCTGGAGGCCCAGCTCCAAGGTGATTTCCGCCTGATACACCGCCTTCCCACGGCCTGTCCCCCCATTATTCCATTACCCCATTCTTCCTGGCACTGGCTGCTTTGGTTCTGTCTTGGCTCTTGTGTTAGACTCCACACTCCCAAAGCAAGCATCGGTGTCAATCCATCTGTCTGAGCAACTTTCCTCTGTCTACATGTGATAATCTCTTCCTTGATATAGGCATGATATATCAATATAGATATCAATCTATACAATGTCAACATATTAACTTTAGGCTGTCTGGCATAATATCTTAGATGTCCACAGATCAGGTATACAGATATATAGGTACTTAACAATTTAATATAAAGAATAAACTAATTTAATGTATTAGTAAAAATAATCATGCAGATTGAGTAGGCTTTATCTGGGATCCTTGAGACCAGAAGTGTCTGGATTTCAAAATTTTCTAGATTTGCATCCACATAATTTTTCTAGAATTTTCTAGATTATGTGGATGCGAATTTTCTAGATTTGCATCTACATCATCTTGGGGATGGAATCCAAATCTAAACATAAAATTTATTTATTTATTTTTATAGACATCTCGTATACATAGCCTGAAGATAATTTTATATACTATTTTAAATTTTGACATGAGGTACAAACAGATTATTATTATTATAGCATCAACGACTTAATCTTTCATCAAGTAAGTGTGCAGGAAATACACAAGTCAATGTTTGCAAAGACAATAGAGAATCTGAAAGAATACATAATTATACATATATATAAAATTTTATAAAGTCTTTCAAATATAAAAGGTCAGATGTGAAATTTTTCACTTCATGTCAATGCTCAGAAAAGTTTGGATTTTAGAGAATTTCAGATTTCTGAATTTTGGATTAAGGATGCTCAGCCTGTATAATTGTATTGTAATGAAACAGTATATTACATATACTATATTATTATTTAATACATTAGCAACAGTATGGGCAATACGTTGTCATTTAATTAAATGTAAATTTGTTAAAGATTGACCCAGAAATTATTTCTAGCTTTGAGAATATTTCAAGGCTCTTCCAAACTGTTCACTATGTCTCACGACCATGTCTGCTGTCCTTTGATGTCTTTGCAGCCAGTGACTGTGTCTTTCCTGCACACTTTCTTGATGAACGGTAAGTCATTGGTGCTATTATAATAATACTCTGTTTGTACCTCACGCCAAACTGAAAAACAAACACAAAAATTTGTCTTAGATTATTCTAATTAAAAAAAGATCCTGGTTCAGAAGTCCAATGTTCAAGCATCTATGAGAAATACATTTTGCCAGAGTGGAAACCAACAAGCAGAGAAGAGACTCACTGAGTCTCCCATAAAATCACATCTCCTAGAAACAATGAAGATTCCAGCCTTGGGGAAGGCTGTGTTCAGTTGACCTGGCATGAAAACGCTGCCCAATCTGGGACCAAGACGGCAGCAGCATCACCCAAACAAGGAAGCTTCAGAGAATCGGCCTCTGGAGTAGCCAGACACGGGTCCCAAGGCCTGCTGAGGTAGGCGGGACTCACAGCGTCACCTCCAACACTCTGCTGAGATATGCATCTGTACATGGCCTGAGAGTTCAGCCCTGTGCTGGGCGGGGGCCGTCTGGGGACAGTGCCATTGTGTTGATTTCCTAGGGGACTTGGCACCTCTTGGTTGGACCCTCCCTGCCAGGCAGGGTAGAGGAACTCAGGGAAGTGGGCAAGCAACAGAGAGTGGATTGGGTGGGTGTGGGTTCTAGGACTGTTTCCAACCTGTTTACAACTGCGGCTCCAGAAATGATGGATACAGCACAAGGGCAAAACAACAGCCACTCTTGACATGGGACTGACACTACCCCCTTCACTTCTATCCTAAGGGCCATCGAGAAGCGTCAAGTAATACAACGTCAAAGGATTGTGTCCTTAGTATTATGTGGGGTGGGGCGATGGCAGATACCTGCAAGTGGGAAATATCTGGATGGCAAAATACAATTCGCCTCAAAAGAATATAGATCAATCCATTTAATCAATTCTGCTTTCAAGCCCAGAATGTGTGTAAGATTCCCCCCGCCAAAAAATAAGAAAGGAAGTGCTTCTTCGAGTGAAGGGGCGGGAGTGTCTGCAGCTGGGAGCCTCCATTCACAGCCTCAGGTAAGGCTTCAAGTTGTCCTCCTTCCTCCCTAAACACACACTGTGCACAAGTTACTTCTAGAAGTCCTTTCCCCACTTTCCTCTTGGGGTGGCAGAAGAGTGGCCTCCCAAACATGCCCACACCTTAACCCAAGGACCCGTGAATGTGTTAGGCTATAAGACAAAAGAGATTAAGGTTCCAGAGGGAATTTGGGTCATAAGTCAGCTGACCTTGAGATGGAAGGTCATCCCACAGTATCTAGATAGACCCAGCACATACATAAGACCCTTGTACGTGGAAGAAGGAGACAAGAAAGAGTCAGAAGAGGCCACATTGATGGATTTGCAGATGAAGGAAGAAGCCACGAGCCAAGGAATGCCTCCAGCCTCGAGGGAAAGGCATGGGCATGGATTTCCCCAGACCTTCCAGAAAGGATGCGATCTTGCTGACACCTTCACTTTAGCCCAGAGAGGCCCACTCTGACTTCTGACTTTCTGAATTGTAATATCTTAAGTCTATGCTGGTGAAGCCACTAAATTGGTGATCTTTTGCCACAGAAATAGAAAGCACATACACCTCCCCCCAAAACTCCCAGAATCCCAACTCTCCAGACTCAGTCCTCCCCCAAGAGTGACGTGATGCAGACCCTTAAGGGAGCAGACACTCTGAAAAAGCCGTCTTAGGAGAAGAAAGCAGGCAAAGTGGGGACAAAAGCGGGGCCCAGATGTACCTGTACAATGACCCCTTGGATGCCTAATCCTGAATTCTACCCCACATCTTTAAAATAAAATAAAATGTATTGCCAAAAAAAGAGAAACTTTACAAGCAAGAGGATTTCAGGTGGGTGGGGTAGCTCTTTTGGGGACATGAGACCGTCTCTGAAATTTGCCTATATGGCCCTGAAGTGGCTGAGCACACTTCTATATGGACGCCTGAGAACGCCAGAAGCGAGGGAGCTGGTCTGTGTGTGGAGGTTCCCAGGAAGCCCTGGGTGGAGCCTGCCTGTCTCAGGAAGGCACAACACATTGCAAGAGCCAGGGAGGACAGGCAGCAGCCTCTGTGAGGACACTGGAGAAGAAGACACCCCAGAGCAGCGGGCACTCCAGGCAGCACGAAGAGGCATCAATAGCACCTCTGGGTGGCCCGCTGGAAGAAACGGGATTTTAGATAAGGAAGACTCAGAGTACCACAGGTCTTGTGTTTAAATACCTGGAGGGCTTCTGGGAGGCAGCGTATCATCTTCCTGCACCTGCAGGACAGATCATGTGGCAGAAGTGGCCCATAGCACCCCATGAGCATGTTCTCATCTGGTCCCAATGCCCATGGTTGCGTCCTTCTCACTTCCCTTTACACCACCTCAGGGCTCACCGTGACTGCATTTGCTTTTTATAGCATATGGGAAGCAAACAGTCTGATTGTGTCCCCGTGCAGCACAGACCCCGGCCCTGCGTCGTGATGGACATATGTCCAGCACATCCCAGGCCCCTGAGAATCAGGCCCAGGCACCAACAGACAAGGTGTCAAGTGAAGTGTGGCACCCTGGGCCCTCTTAGCAGGGCTCAGAGCTGGGCCCAGAGACAGAACCACAAGCGTTTGGAACAGGAGTCAGTAAGAGAGTGAGTGGTGGTGACTTTGAAGGCATCCCTCTGTCCATGGGGTATGCATCCCAGTGTCCTCTCTGTCTATTGGGTATATGTCCCGTGATCCTCTTTGCCTATGAGGTATGTGCCCCAGTGTCTCCTCTTTCCATGGGGTACATGCCTTGGTACCCCCTCTATCCATGGGATATGCATCCTGGGATCCCCTCTGCCCATGAGGTAGGTGCCCCAGCACCCCCTCTGTCCATGAGGTATGCGTCCCAAGGTGCCTTTGTCCGTGGGGTTTGAGTAATGGGGTACTCTCTGCCCATGAGGTGCGTGCCTTAGTGTCCCCTCTGTCCATGAGGTACATGCCTTGGCGCCCCTCCTTTGAGCTTGGGGATGCATCCTGGGATCCTCCTGCCCATGAGATACATGCCACAGCACCCCCTCTGTCTATGGGGTACGTGCCTGATGACCCCTCTGTCCATGGAGTATGCATCCCAAGGTCCCTTTGTCCATGGGGTATGAGTAATGGGGTACCCTCTGCCTGAGAGGTGTGTGCCCCAGTGTCCTCTCTGCTCATGGGATACACATCCCAGGATCCCCTCTGTAGATGGGATCCATGTCCTGGCATCCCCTCTGTAAGCAAGATACACATCCTGGCGTCCCCTCTGTAATGGGATATATGTCCTGAGGTTCCCTCTATAAACGGGACTCTGTATACCTGAATCCCAGGAGTTCTGGACCAACATCAGAGATCTTAGTCATTTTTTTAAGCATCAGATACTTAAGAGCATTTCTTCCAAATAATGATGGATCGTCTTTTCCATCATGAGGCACCACCATTCTTAGAATTGAATCAGTATTTGTGTCCCCAGGAGAAAAAAAATGGGCTCTGGGAAGAAACCGTTTAGTTGCTATTTTAGGGTATGCCGATGTCCTGCCACAAATGGGCCTATTCTATGGACTGCTGGTTGCTTTATGGATACAGTACTAATTACTGCCCTCGCCTATGGGTCAGTGGACCTTCATGGCACTGAAATTACTGGAACTCCTCATGGGTGGGTGAATCGAGACCACCCAGAGCTGACCCGAGAGCCTCAGTTGATCTCCAGACTGTCCCAAAGCATCGTCTCCCCCTTGACGCAGGCACCCTGCAGACAGACCTCAGCCCCAGAAGATACAGCCCAGAAACGCAGCTGTGGATGGGACTGAAAGACTCACTAGTGCAGTGCACGTGACCCAGGGATCTACAGGCCAAGTCAAGAAAATACTGGATACAGCCTGCCACGGGTTCAACCGCATCTGAATACACAAGACAAACAACAACCACAAAAGGGAGTTTTTTTGTTTTGTTTTTTTTTGAGTTGGAGTCTCACTCTGTCATTCAGACTGGAGTGCAGTGGCCGCTCCCGACCACCGCAGCCTCGACATGCTGGGCTCCGGCGATCCTTCCGCCTCAGCCTTCCAAGTTGCCCAGGCGGGTCTCGAACCCGTGGGCTCAGGTTATCCACTCACCTCAACCTCCCAAAGGCGCAGGATTACAGGCTGAGCCACCGAGCACGGCTAAAAGGGAGTTTTAACAGTGCCCGGGGGAGCAGTGGCCTTCACTTTGATTCTGCCACACTGCAACTCCTTCCCCTCTTCCCATTGGCTCCTGGTTGGTCATGCCGTGGAGGCTGGCCCTTCCCCTGCTACACACACAGACTGGGTCCTGCAAGTGCGTGAGCATCTCCATGGGGGCAGAGGAGGACTATGCCCACTGAAAGAAGGACAGCAGCATTATGGGCTCACTCAACAAGCAGAGGTTTCTCTTTCCCAGTGGGATTGAGGAAGAAAGCAGGTCAGTGCTTGCAAGGGCTTTGCAGGAGAGAATCAGAGCCCTGTCCAAGCCATGGCCGCATCTGTGGGGGGGGGGGGGGCCGGAGAAAGCAGAGCAACCTGGCAGGGGGTTGATGAGCCAGATTTGCATCATGGGGGAGTGCGGAGCTGGGGGTAGGCACACTGGGACCCGCCTGCCTCCTGGGCCCCCCAG